>PVJI01018997.1:0-31907 GCA_004026765.1 Micronycteris hirsuta
TGTGTTCAACTATTTCTTCCAGTTTTGTGAGCATCCTGATTACCAGTGTTTTAAACTGGGCATCTGTTAATTTGGCTATCTCTTCGTCCGTTAGTTGTAATTTGTTCTGATCTTTCGTTTTGGCCATTTTCCTTCTTTTTTATCTCGGCGCACCTGTCGGAGTCTTAGGTGTTTGTTGGAAAATTTGAAATTTCTTATATGGTAAAAATAATAATGATAACAACTGACACTCACTGAACACTGTGGGAGACACTGTACTAAGCATTTCGCTGAGCATTTTTGTTAAGGATAGACAGGGAAGTAAAGGAAAGTAGGATCTACTTCTGTAATTGCAAAGCCAGATCCCACGGAGAACTGGAAAAATTGTTCCTCCTCATGCCCCAGAGGCTTACTTAGAGTTTTATGGATTCTCTTTCCCTTTGAGAACAAAGTTTGCTGATGTTCAGGTAAAAGATATTTCATTAATTCAGCATATATTTATTGAGTGCCTACTATATGTCAAGCACTTTTCAAGGTGCTAGGGAAAAGTAGTGAACACAATAGAAGTATTTTTCCTAATTGGGCTCTTATGTTCTTGTAGTTCCTTCTATTAAGATTTAGTGATAATAAATCTCATGGGGGTGGTCTCTTCTTAATGCTTGTTCTCCAGGTTTGAAGTTTTCCCCAGTTTTCAGATTGCGCTTGAATTAAGAAATGAGTACAAACCAATATTTACCAAGTTTGTTTGTAATGGACACCTGTAGTTGCTTCTACAGCATTCGCAGTGATTGGTTTCAGTCTTGGAATCCTGGGGCCATGGAACTATCTCTAGCTCCAAAGAGGAACATATAATTTAGGCTCAATCAATCGGTATATGTACAATAATTTCTTCCACAGTGGTTGGCTTGGTAAGCCGTACGTAACCTCAGAACATTCAATGAGAGCAAGTCTCAGAACTTTGGGAGGAATTTCAAGAACACTGATCCTCTCTGACGTGTAAATGTGAGAGTTGGATCTGCTGCATCCATTTTGCAGAGAAGAGGGAACAATCTATTGTAATACGCAGATATAAACAGAGTCCAGAAAGAAAGCTGGAGGCCTGATCAAATTGCTCCTTGTCTGCCCCACTTCAATGAAGATGGTAAATGTCTTTTTGAGACAGTTTGAATTCAGTTTTCTTTAAAGATTTTTTTAATAAAGATTTTATTTATTTATTTTTAGAGAGAGGGGAAGGGAGGGAGAAGGAGAAGGAGAGAAACATCAACGTGTGGTTGCCTCTTGCACGCCCCACACCAAGGAACCTGGCCGGCAACCAAGGCATGTGCCCTGACTGGGAATCAAGCCAGTGACCCTTTGGTTCACAGGCTGGCACTCAGTCCACTGAGCCACACCAGCCAGGGCGTATTCAGTTTTGTTAATTACAACTTAAAGCATAACAATTTATATTTTATAAAAAACAACCCCCACTTGTTTTTTCTAGAAGCATTGTGAAGGACTGGATTTTCTCAGAATAAACTCCCATTGAGAAAGGCTGATTCTGACAGTTGATGGCTATTAGCCCATGTCCCAAAAAGGATAAAATATGCATCCTTTGACCACAATCTTTCCTATCTTTAAGATATATTTTTATATCTACTGTTAGGTAATCTCAGAGCAAAGAAATATTAAATGTTAATCTTCAAAAAATGACACATGGTTTAAATTTTTTACATGATTTTTCAGTGAGTAATTAAAGCATCTTTGAGATATTAGGGAATAGAAGAGAAATAAAAGAGCTCGCTATAATTATGGTCAAAGGCAGAAGGAAATACTGTATCTCAGGAGAAAGGAAATACAGAGAAGATGGAAGAAAACAGGAGGTAGGGATAAAAGTCAGTTTTCTGGAAGGGGAAGTTCTTTAATACTGACCTGAAGAGAGAGTATCCAGCAAAATTTCTATCACTGTATAACTTAATGTCACGTAGGAAAATGTAAAGATAATAAATCATAAGATGATCTCTTAAGGTTGAGTGAATAGAAAAATAAAAGATGGGTTCAATATAGACAAATATAATTCAAAGTATATTAATAAGATTGTTTCTATGTTATTTTAATTATGCTCTAGAAACAAAAGTGGGATTAGAAAGGATTGTAGAACTAATGTCCTGAGCCTAATCTGACTTGATTAAATCTGAGTGAACTGCTCTGTTCAACATGACCATCAAAATGTTGTTTTGATCATTTTAGGAATGAGAACAGAAAGTAATCTCTGACCCTTTGGCAATGGCATTGATAAAAATGACATTTGGCTTCTACATGATGGTAGGATCCTGAGCTACCTAAAGTTTGTAAACTCATTTCAGCAACCTGAAAAAAACTCTGCTCGTCGGCGCTACTTATAGAATCAACAGGTGAGAAACATTACATTCCTGAGTTGATTGGCATTACTAGTAGGTAACCTGAGATTATCATCTAAAGAGGTTTTGATTTTGCATTTATTTGCCAAGTTACATCATTCCTAAGGCATCTCAAATCAGGCAGGACAGGATAGAACCGCATGCTAATGTCACAGGGTGTAGATGGGTCCAGATTGGCCCTGACTTAGTCAACAGTCATGTTCTAATCATGGATGATCAGCTGTTCTGTGATACTAACAAGAATGGTCACCTGGGCATATGACATGCCCTTAAACAACAGGTCCTCGTGGCTGGCAGTGGGGTGGTGGGAGGGCTGCTGTGGAAAGGAAGTTACAGGGACCTAACAGATCGTGGGTAGACTGGGATTTCTGGTCCAACATAGGATCACTTCTAAGGTGAGCAGCTTTGCAGGGACATTGAAAGGAAGCATCTCCTGTGGACAAACCTCTCACAGGCTAATCATCATGCTAATCCATGGCAAAATACTCCATCCATTCCTCAGGGGATACATGCATTGCCAGCTCAGTGAACCTTGCATAGGTAATATGAGCTGTTACTTTGAATCTTGGAAAACAATAAAGGCAAGCCTTCCCTTCAGCCACTGAATTCTTAAGTTGCTGGCCATCTGTGTGAGCCTAAATTGGTGATCACTCATAAGTCCTTTCTACTGCCCCAAAGTATGGCTTTGCTCAGGATGGAAAGGAGAGAGAAAAACTGGAAAAGAGAAATGGTCTCAGCCTCTTCTTGTATTTTTACAAGGCTTTGTAGGTGCTCAAAACATGATCGAGCAAGAGAGATTGTTTTGTGAAGAAAGCAGCTGGAAAGAAATACTGTCTTCATTCTCTAGATAACAGAATTGAAGGAAGATAATTTAGAGTATGCCGATTACAATGCAGCATAAAAATACATATCTACTACTTTTTATTCTAGCATTCTGACCCACCCTGGTGGAAATAACACCAACATCAATAATAACAACTAACACTTCCTGAGTACTTATCATTCTTTATATACAGTATCTCATGGCATCCTCCCGAGGCTTTATGCAATGAGCGCTATAATTAGCTCCACTGCATGGATGGAGACAACAAGTATTGGGTAAACCTGTTTCCCATTTCGTAACTATCATCCGGGGAGTAAGTGTTTGAAAGAGTAAATGAACTCTTTTTATACCCACACAGCAATTCGTCATTATACTGTGTAAAAACAGCCTCATTTTCTCATTAAGTTTATGTTTTTCCCCTTCTTATTTGTCTTCCTTACTTGTAGTGGAAATTTACTCATAGAAACAAGAGGAGTGTTAGACCTTTGTTGTACCTCAGACATTTTGGAGCTATTTGAGCTTGAATAAGTACCTCGTTTCACTTCAGTTTCCTCTGACCTTTAGAGAAAGGAAATCATGTCCATCTCTTTCAGGGAAACGTTGTGAGGGTCAGCAAAGACATTATAAATGAAAGTGTTTGTAAAATATTAAGTACTTTGTAAGACTGATATAAATAGTATTTCTACTTTCAGATGGTCTTTTATCTTCGCCCCATTTCCTCCTTATTTTTCTGAATAAAGACATTGCATTCTTTTACATGTTTGTCATTCTCGATTGACTTCCAAAAGTTGTAATTAACTACAGCAAAAACGACAATAGCAAGATTTCTGAAGTTCACTTAGAGTTATTTTGTTCCTCCAGGCCTAAGTTATTTCCATGGTAAGGAAGGTATATTTAATTGTCCAGATTACTTCATAGTGCATCACGTCTTCAAAGAGCACATGGACATCTTTAAATAAATCCAGGGCAGAGGGATCCCTCCTAAGCTTCAAATTATTCATGCATCCCCTTAAATGCTTCATGTCAGTGGGAACAACATGATATCTTGGACAGTGAAGCCCCAAAGTGAACTTACTTGAGAGAATTTGTTCTTTAAAATTTTAGTTTTATATAAAAGTAACTCAGGTTTTTGTTTTTGTTTTTGTGGGTTTTTTTTTTTTTAAGGAACTCAGGTTTTAAGAAGAGATTGAAACATACCAGCCAATGAAGGTAGAAAAGAAATTTCAAAAGTATGAGTATAAAACACAGACATTCAGAAAGAAAATATTATAAGAATAAACTAGCTATGAGAAAAAACACACCATAGCCAGCCCCGTGTGTCTGTGTCGGGGATGGGGTGAGCAGTGAGAAAGAGAGAGCACCAGGACAAGTCCACGTCTAAATTCCCCTGGAAGCTGGGCACCGCCTCAATTCAATCACGTGAGAAACCCATCGTGATTATAACTGCCCCATCCAACTCTTCCCTGTACCATGTCCAAAGAAGTATAGGAAAATGTTAACATTGTTGAGTAAGAAGGCCACTGGCTCCCAGTGAGAGTTCCAAAAGAGTAAAAAATAGGTTTTCATCACACCTGTTCGGGAGCAAAAATTGGTTGTACCCTTCAAGACTTAAAGGTGAAGCCCAATATTTCAAATGTAATGAGAGTCTACTTAAGTATGGCACTAAAGTAGAGCTACAGAGGCACAAAACAAAACTACAAAAGATACCAAAGAAATGTTCACATATAGACACACACACACATACCCCCTACACGAAACTTTAAGAATTAATCTTTTGATCGATCTACTGTTTCTTATGACACCCAGGGACAGGAAGGAAGTGCTAGTCTTTTTCTTCTGACCTGGCTATAATAATCATCTATTGCTACGTAACTGATTACCCCAAAACTTGGGGGTATAAAACAACCACAGACGTTTGTCATTTCTAATCATTTCTGTGGATTAGAAATTGATGAAGGGTTTAGCAGGGTGGGCTGGCACAGGGTGTCCCCAAATACAGTCAAGATATTAGATGGGGCTGCCGTCACCTGGAGGGTTGACTGGGGCTGCAGAACCTGCTTTTAGAATGGCTGGCTCACGCGAGTGGCAGAGGCCTCAGAGCCTCTCCATGTGAGCCTCCACCGTATGGGCTGTTTGAGCATCCTTCCGACAGGGCAGCTGGGTGCCGCCAGTGAGTGATTCAAGAGAGTAAGGTAGCTGCTGTCCTGTCCTTTATAACCCAGCTTCAGAAGTCACATACTGTTACTTCCACAAATCTTGTTGGTCACACAGATCAGCTCTATTCAGTGTGGGAGGGGACTACAGAAGAGCATGAATACCAATGAGGAGGCTTTGTTAGGGATCATCTTGAAGTTTGGCTATCACACTGGTCACATCACACTATGCCTGGTTCTGAGCCCCTAATAATAATTAAAGGCCATTGGCCAAACAAAGCTGTCAGGAGTCAGATACAGCCTCTGTAAGGTCAGAAACGTGAAACTACCTTTCTTCAGGAAAAATGGTTGATGTATATGGTCGTGTTTGGCTCAAAGAAAAAAACATTTCAGATGAAGGTATCTTCACTTATTTGAAGGACTATTACACAGAAGAAAGAGTAAACCTGCCCTGGCTGGTGTAGCTCAGTGGACTGAGCACAGGCTGCGAACCAAAGGGTCGCCGGTTCGATTCCCAGTCAGGGCACATGCCTGGGTTGCAGGCCAGGTCCCTGGTAGGGGGTGCGCGAGGGGCAACCATACATTGATGTTTCTCTCCCTCTCTTCCTCTCTCCCTTCCCTTCTCTCTAAAAATAAGTAAATAAAATCTAAAAAAAAAGAAAAGAGTAAACTTGTTTTGTGTTTTCCCAGAGATTGGAGTGAGAATGAACAGATGAAGATGTATTGGATAACTCTTGCATTCCAGGTAATATTCAAGGGCTTGGAATAAAAAGAAAACAGCCAAGACATAGTCCCAGGCCTTAATGAATCTAGTCTTTAGGAACTGTAGAAGAACATAATAAAGTATGTTTGCCTGTGCTCACTATGCTGTAGATAACTAATATAATTATTGGAGATGTTCAATAGAGAACGAAGCACCATATGGTTTAGACTGAAGCACAGTTTTGGAAGCCAGTGTGGACGAGATGACTTCTGGGCTTCATTGTGGTGTTATGAGCCCTTGATTTTAGGGGTAGTCTCCAGGCATTTGTGAATTTAAGAGATAGCGGTGAGGAAAACCCAGTCCAGCTTCTACATCATACTTGCAGCATTGGTTTGCATCAGGTGAGCTGCCTTAGATGTTATTCTAGGGTGACTGAAGAGACTCCACTGGGATTTTACAAATTTATTATAAAAATATTTGGAGACAGACATTAAATGAAATACGTATATCCAGTATGAAATAATCAAGGAAAAAATGAAAACAAGATTGTTTCATACACGTGGCCATGTATATAATATTTATAAAGCTCTCACTGTATGCTAGGTGCTGTCGTAGGTACTGGGAAGACGGAGGGAAGTAATCTATTACCCTGCCAGTGTTCGAGACTGTAGAACATAGTGGTAAGATCATGGGTGATGAAACATACCGTCCAGGCTCAAATCCTGGTTCTACCACTTCCTAGTTGTATGGCTTTGGTCCAAGTTACCTAATTTCCTTTTATCTCTGTTTGCATAGGCATGAAACAGAGTTGAAAAGAAGGGTATCTATGTAATAAGGATGTTTGTGAAGATGAATGGGCTGATATGTGCAAAGTGCTAGAACAGTGCCTGGGATACTATGTTTGCTGCATAACCATGTTCCCGCCTCTGACAAAATACATTCTGCCCTCGGGAAGCTCCGAGTCGAGTCTGGACCACCTTCTTTCCCACTCCTTCAGTCACCACGGTGGCCGAAACAACTCTGAAAGCAGGCGAGGACCCCTGCTGCTCCCCAAAGGCCTTTCACACACTGGTATTGCGCACAGTCTCTCCTTAACCCTAGGGCATGGGAGCAGCAGTGCTGTTCTCCATTATTTATTCAGGGTGGGCGAAAGTAGGGTTACAGCCGTGAATCCGTGAAACTATTCTTGTATTATTATTTATTAAGTATTGTAGTATTTTCCATACAAACAACTTTAAACCCCACCCTTGGATGCTGGCCGCCACAGACGCTTAGGTTGGGACACACTGTGCAAATTTTAGGTTTATTTTTTTTATATATATATTTTTAAGATTTTACTTATTTACTTTCAGAGAGAGGAGAAAGGAGGGAGAAAGAGCAATGTATGGTTGCCTCTCACATGGCCCCCATCAGGGACCTGGCCCGCAACCCAGGCATGTGCCCGGACTGGGAATCGAACCGGGACCCTCTGGTTCCCAGCCCACACTCAATCCGCTGAGCTATACCAGCCGGGCCAAATTTTAGGTTTAAAAAAGATTTTCAAATGATCACTGTGGGTTGAGAGGATTCATTTCTTTTTGGAAATTGTACCTAGGAGTAAAGACCAAGTAAGTCATTTTATTTGTTTTCCCAGAGTTACTAGGAAGCTTGAATTTCTCAAGACAATTTAAAACTCTCCTGACGCAATTTAAAATTCTTCTGCACGCCTAGGAAGGTGGTTCTCAAAGCTGCCACTGAATACTCCCAAGGTCGTGTTTCCTAAAACCACATCTACCTGTACAGATAACTTAGGTTCAAGAACATTAAAAACCATACATTGTTATTAGTATTATTATCCCCATCACTTTTGTTAGGTATTAATAGAATAGTGTAATATAAGGAGAAATAGCTAACATATTCTGTGTGATCACCAGATTTCAGGTACTGTGTTCTAGATCCCATTTCATTTGCCTTTTTTCAGGAATTATATGCTAGACATGATCCCTCTTTCAACTAATTTCTTAGGTTGGCCATTCCTATATCATAGGTTTGGTGTTAATCTAGACAAGACATTCTAGCAGGTGCATGTCTGGGGCTTTCATTTGTCACCAGAGACCTTAATTTTCCCAACCCAGAATTCTGGGAGAAAAAATTTCTACATTGTTTCCTTGAGCCCATAGGCAGAGCCTTCCTGGTTTCTTTCTTGCAGCTCTTCCTGGTTGGATGCTGTGGTCCTGCCTTGAACCTAGCCATGGCCAAGTTTTCTATCACAGCATGAGTGTTAAAACGCCTGCCTTTGGCTACTGGGACTGTCTTCTGCTGCAGTAGCCCTCCCACCCCCGCCTCAGGGTGCAGTCTGTCCACGCTTTAAGCTTTATCTTTGCTTCTGGCACTAAAAAATGTCTCTTCTCTTTTGAATTCAATATTTACCGTATCACTATTTTTTAAGAGGCTTTATTTTTCAGAGCAAATTCAGGCTTTAAGAAAAATTGAGATTGTACGGAGTTGCCTATATTCCTGCACACACTTTTCTTTATTATTCATTTCTTTATGCTTGCTAAAACGAATGGACCAATAGTGATATGTTAGTATTAACCAAAGTTAATAGTTTATTTAGAGTTCCTTGGTTTTTACTCAATTTCCTTTTTCTGTTCCAGAATCCCATCCTGGATCCCACATGACATTTGCTATGTCTCCTTAGGCTCCTCTTGGCTGTGACAGTTTTTCACTCCCCTTATTTTTGATGGCCTCAACAGTCTTCAGAAGCATGTACTCAGGTATTTTATAGGGCGCCTCACTGTTGGAACTCTTCTAATGTTTTCCTCATGATTAGAGTGGGGTTTTGGGCTTTGAGGAGGATGATCAGAAAGGGTAAGTGCCGTTTTCATTATCATAACAAAGGTACATACTGTTCACATGATTTTTGGCTGTTGATGTTGACCTTGATAACCTGGCTGCCGTCCTGTTTGTCAGGTATTGCCACAGTAAGGTTAGTCTGCCCGCTTTCCCATATCGTACTCTTGGAAGGAAGTTTCTATGCGTAGTTCACACTTAAGGAGTGGGGAATTATGCTCCCTTTATTTCTGTTTTTAAAATGGTTATATTTGACCTAGGATTTCTATGTGTTTCTAGAGTTAAGGGGTTCTGTTGCCTCTGCCAAAGTGCTGATTGTATAAATGGAGTCCTTCCCCAGGATTTGCTATTCTCCTAAATACAGTGGACACTGTTTGGTTCCAGCTTATGTCATCTCTGCAGCATCTCGCATGGACGATGACTACCTCCTCCTTTTACGTGCTGGTACCACACTCTCATCTCTTTGGCTACTCCCTGTCAGTTTCATTTGTCATTTCCTCCTCCTCTCCTCATCTCTAATCACTGCAATTCCTTCATCCTAGATGCTTTTATCTTCTCACTCCTTCCCTAGACTATCTTTCCTCTTGGCTTCTGAGCCATCTTGGTCACTTCTATGGCTACCTTTACCATCTATGAGCTGATGGATCCCAAATGTATTTATTTTCCGCCAAGATTTCTCTTTTGAAACCACCCCCTTCTCCCTCTCTGTCCTATTTATATATCTAGCCATCCACCCTCACATCTATCTTTCTATACCTATGTTCTATTGGACATCTCCATTGGGTATCTCACATTCCACAAACTGAATCCATTATCTCTCCTAAAAACCTGGGAGATCTTTAGATGTGGCTGAACTCAGAGGACTCAGCATGGTCATTAGGACAGAGTCATATTTACTTTATCCTTGGGCCTGCCTTCCTCCGTGCTGGCATCATTCTCAAGAAGTTTCTACCATTATAAGGGCAATATGGTTCTTCGTTGATTCATAGAAAAACAGATTTTCCCTCTCTTCCCAGTAGTTCTATTAAAAGTCCTGGTATTGAATCTCATTGGCTGCATCTGAATTATATATCCATTCAAACCAATCACTGTGTCCCAGGATAATCTATGCCCCCTGATTTCCAGCCCTTGATCTTTTGTCCACTCTTAGAATTAGGGGTGTGATCAGCTTAACCCAATCACATGTACTGAGAGTGGAGCAGTTGTGATTTACCACAAATCATCTGGGGAGAGTGCATATGTGCTGCTTTCAGAGGTAGGGGATGCGTGCTGGGAAGGTTGTACAATTGGTATTATCCCATTTGGAAATTTTAAGTACATATCTGGCCCTGGATAGTGTGGCTCAGTGGATTGAGCCCTGGCCTGTGAACTGAAAGTTCTCTGGTTCAATTCCCAGTCAGGGCACATGCCTGGGTTGTGGGCCAGGTCCCCATCTGGGGGTGTTGAGAGGCTACTGATCTCTCCTACAAAAATGGTTCTCCCTGTCTCTTTTTCCCTCCCTTCCCCTCTTTCTAAAAGTAAATAAATAAAATATTAAAAAAAATGCACGTCTGATACATTCATTGCCTGGTTTCACACCCTCAGTGTATCTCCCTTACTTTTCAGATGAACTGCAGACCCCTTGCCCAGGCTGTCAGCTTTTACCAACGTCTTTGACCCCATCTCAGCTTGGCGCTGCCTTCCTTACTGGGGTTCAACCACACTGGCTTTGGTCTGACCTAATTTGGGCCATGTTCTTTTTCCCTCAGGGGTCTTTATTTTTTAAAAAAAGATTTTATTTATTTATTTTTAGAGAGAGGGGAAGGGAGGGAGGAAAAGAGGGAGAGAAACATCAATGGTTGTCTTCCATAGACACCTGACTGAGGACTGAACCCTCAACACAGGCATGTGCCCTGACCGGGAGTTAAACTGGCGACCTTTCACTTTGTGGGACAACATCCAACCAACTGAGCCACACTGCTCAGGATGTCCCTCAGGGTCTTTAAATATTGCTATAGAATGAATGTTTATGTTCATCAGAATTCACATGTTGAAATCTTAACCTCCAATGTGATAGTATTAGGAGGATAGTATTTGATTAGGTCATGAAAGCAGAGAAAAAATTTCCATTGCTTATAAGCCACTCAGTCTGTGGAAGTCTGCGATCGCAGCCCAAACAAGTGAGACATACATTCTGTTCCCAGTGCCTGGAGTTTTGTCATCCCTTCTGTTTTACCTGACTCACGCTTTTGCTCAGTTCGTCAACGTCAACGCTGTTTCTCCAGAAAAGTATTCCCGATTTCTCAGAATGAGTTAGGCTTACTGATGTCATGGCCCACTGCACCTCTCCACAGGACTGATCATGATTCTAACAGTTAATAATGTCTGCACTCCTGTTAGCCCTCCTTAACCGACTTGATGCTTCACGAAGGCAGGGACCGTGTTTCGTTTACTGCCTTATTATGAAACCCCCGTTTCTGGCAGAGAATATGGCACCTGGGAATAACTCAACATATGCTTGTTTAATGAATGAGTGACTGAAAAAATGAGGCTTTACATGCTGTCTTGGTCAGCTGTGACTGCCATGGACTGGGTGGCTTAAACACCATAAATTTATTTCTTGTAGTTCTGGAGACTGGAAGTCCAAGACCAAAAAGCCATCTCACTTGGTTCCTGGAGGGAGCTGGCTTCCTGGCTTGCTGGTGGCGGTCTTCTTCCTGTGTCTTCAAACCAAGGGAAGGGTGGTGAGGAGAGCAAACTCTCTGGTCTCTTCTTTATAAGGGTACTAACCCCATCCAGAGGACCCCACCCTCACGGGGGGTGGGTGGGTAGGGTTTCCCCATACGAATTGCGGGAAGACACAATTCAGGCCATAGCAATACCTTACTTCATTTGACCCTTGATAACCCCATGACATATAGGTTTCAATGTGGGATGAAGAGAAGGAAGCTTAGAAAATTAAATCTGCCCAGAGCCACTCAGCTAGGTAGTGACAGAACTTGGAAGTTTTCAAACCTAGGAATATTTGTTTTAAAAACAACTGAAGATTTGTTGCTTCATGAGGCCCCTGAGGTTTGGAGCCACCTTTTTGCACTGATGGTAAGTGTGAAAGTGTGTGAGGCAGGAATGTGAAGGAGAACCCAGAGAGGAGTCCATCCAGCAGAGAACGGGACAGCACGTGGACACGGAGGGAGAAATGCTGCAAGTGGGGTTCATGCCCAGGAAGAGACTGAGGGAAGGAGTTTGACAGGAAACTGGAGCCTGGAGGTTTGGGGGCGGAGTTTGAATTCTGATGTCAACATCTTTCCTCACCCACTGGGCCTTGTTCCCAGGTCCCACACCCTTTTGCTGGCTGATAGTGTTTTTGTTTTTAAGAGCAAGAAAAAGAAAAATAGGAAGAACAAAAATAAGGCAGAACCTCTCCCCACCTTGGGAGACACAAGGGTCTCTCAGTTGAATAGATCTTAGATGGAACATTTCTCTGGCACAGAACCTGTGTTAAGATAAGGGTACAGTTCTTGCCGTCCTCAGAGCTAAATTAACTCATAATGTTCTGGAAATAGCACTAGTAACACTATACCTCAATGCAGTTAACATTTTTGAGTTCCTTGTCTGGAGCAGGAACTGCTGAAGGTGCTGGAGGTTTAAGGAGCTGTGAGTTTCTCAGCCCCCCCAGGAAATTGTCAATCATGTGATAATTTAGATATTTTGGGGCACCAGCCTCTTACCTTGGCCACTATTACTACAAAAGGTGTGTAATCGTGCCTGGACAAGACTGACCTTCCTTTCTCTTGCTCCCTTTTCTCAACCTCCCATGTGTAGCTGCTCCTTCAACTAAGTGCAGCCACTGGCCTTCCTGTTCTGCAAAGAAAATTTAGGAGGCTTTGGCTTATCCAGTGCACTGGAGTTGAAGCCCTAAGTTTGACTATTAAATGGCCATTTGGCCATGATAAAGTCACAGAGCATCTCTGAAACTAAGGAGTAAATCATATCCTCCTTAGTTATCTCACAGGGTTCTTGGGGAATATTAAATGATATGTATGTACTTAATCAGTAAAACATTACATCATATAAAAAACTGTGCTGACTCTCATAGAGTTGATTGGCTGGATGGGGCATTAGAGATCCCTTGTTACCACTCCATATTCACTGTGTGCCAGGCCTTTTCTGAGCAGTTCAGCGGGTACTATTATATCCTTATTTTACATACGAGGAACAGAGAAGTTAAATGATGTGTTTAGGGTCACATAGTAAGTGACAGAACTTAGAATAGAGGCAGGCAGTCAGGCTCCAGAGTCCCTTGTTAACCAACAAACCAAGCTGCTTTCTGTGTGCCTCATTAGCACCTTCTGTATACTTTTCTGGGACCACTAAACAGAATTACAATTGCTTTCCTTTGTGATAAATAAGCTACTGGGAGGCAAGGACTGTATCTCATTCACACACATGCAGACACGTGTGCACACATACACACCTTGCTCAGTGCCTGCCACATCATCGGAGCTCAACAAATATTTGTTGAATGATTAAATGAATAAATGTCCTCTGGGGAGATACACAGCAAGTCTGACACATTTGTGTTTTTTCTTCGTCTTTTCTTGGCTATCTATACTCATTTCCTTCAATCATTTCCAATAGGAGGTTGTTTGGCATTTCTCACTATCCTCATTGTTCTCCTTTGCACTTTTCAACTTTAACCCATCTAAAGTGAACTGCTAGGGCGCAAAGGGTAGTCTGTCTAGTGCTGGGCCCAGTATGGCTAAGTTTTCCTGCCCCCACTGTATATGCTCAATATCCAGGACCCTTTTAGGAGCCCACTCCTGCCACTGAACTGTTTTTTATTTTTTGGTTTTCTTTTTGCCTGGGCAGGTTTTTGACTATCAAACCAAGGTCCGAGGTGAACCTTAGGCCTTTACTAGTGGTCTAGCCAGCGTAAGAGGCATCCATTAAACTTTTTCTCTCTTGCCTTGCCTTCCCTTCTTTTGTGGGCAAAGGAAAGGGATTACCTAAGGTCTTCACAGATGAAAATAGGTTATAGTTGACAAGGGAGTCGATGCAGGAAACGGGATCTTTCCATCTGTAAACCAGAGAATTTGTCAATTTTGTTTCATGGCATGGCTTCAGTGAGTTTTCTTTCTTTTGCATGTTCACCACCTAAAGTCAAGTCTCCTTCCATCACCATTTATCCCTTTACCCTCTTCTACCTCCCTGTGCCCCCCTTCCCCTTTGGTAATCACCCTACTGTTGTCTATGTCTATGAAGTTTATTGATTTTTGTTTTGTTTTGTTTTTTGGTTTAGTCCCTCCACTTTCTTTCTACAGCGAGTTTCTTGTAAGAAACAAAAAGTATCAGCATCATTGGCCTCACATATTGGACTATATTTAAGGGGCTGATGGGGCAAATTGCTTGAATTTGGACATGTTTTGAAAAATTCTATATTATAGTGGACAAAAATGTGTGCAGAGTGTCTGTCTGTCTGTCTGTCGGACTCCTCAAATTGGGTAAGTCAGTCTCTGGCTCTCATCACAGGCTAAAAAACTGACAAAAAGCGGGATTCAATTGTTAAGCTGCTAAACAGACGCACAATACGTTCTCTATTGCCGCCTGGATTTTCATTTTTAGTTGTCTTGGTTAGAGACTACTTTGGTGAACTACGTGCCCCACTGGACACTCCGAGCTCTGTCCAGGGTTATCCGCTGGTAGGTAGCTCGGCGATCCATTTGCTGGGCGCGGCGGGAGCGCGCTCCCGAGGCGTCCTCGGCGGGTGAAGAGGAGGAAGAAGGCGGCCTGGGAGCGCGCGAGGCCTCACGTCCGCGCGCCCACGCACCCACACACCCGCCCGCACTCCCGGGAAGTCTCGCGATGCCGTAGCCGGCTGCTCCCGCTGCGAGTGGCTCTGGCTGTTGCTGTGGTTCCCCGAGTTGCTGCTGCTGCTGGTGTTGCGGCGGTGGCGGAGCTGGTGGAGGTGTCGGCCCTTGGGCGGATGTTGACATTGTGTTGTTTTTGCTGCTGACGGTAATGGCGGCCTCGGCGAGGGCCGGGATCCCGTCTCCTCTGTAGCCTGTGTCGAGACAGCCAAGAGCCAACTCCGGGGCCTCGGAGCCCGCGGTAGCGACTCAGCCTCCGCCGCCTCGCCGCCCGTCTCCCGGCCGCAGTCCCTGGAGCCAGGGCCCTTCGGGCAGGGGTCTCGAGGGTCAGGATGGCGGATTTCGACGAGATCTATGAAGAGGAGGAGGACGAGGAGCGGGCCCTGGAGGAGCAGCTGCTCAAGTACTCGCCGGACCCCGTGGTGGTCCGCGGCTCCGGGCACGTCACCGTGTAAGGCCCGGAGGAGGTTGAGGACGGGAGGTGCAGGGCTGGGGGCCAGGGGGGCGCTTTACTCCTCGGGAGACCCATTTTCCCGGTGTCCCTCTTGTGTACGGGGCCTAAGGGAAAGGAGACGACCAGGAAGTGAGAACTTGTTTTATTTTCATTTGTTTTGTCCTCCGAAGTGGGGACCTTCCTCCCCAACACCCCTTGTAGCAGGCCCTGCAGGCCTGGGGCGATGTGACGGATCCCAGAAGGGAAGGTTTTTCTTTAGTGTCAGTCCTTCGGGATACCCCTTGAGCTTCGGGGTGGAAGTACACATTTATGAGGTCCCTCCCCCTTGTTTTCTCATCCAGTTGCCCTGTGGTTCTGTCCTCCTCTGGGCCTTTGAGCCTAGTGACATATGGCTTAGACGCTAGGTCTGGGCCGGATGAGACCCCAGTGACAATCGGTAACGAGTGGTTCACTATCGTTGTGACTGTGTATTTCACAGATGCACAGGTCTTCCCAGTTTCTTGCAGAGTCAGTTTCTGCAGAACTGATGCAAGTTCCCGTGATTGTATGGTGAAAACGTACGGAAGAACGTATATTTAAGATATACAGAAGGATATATGTATACAAATAATATTTAAAAAATCTGTGTGGTGGACCTACTGCTCAGGTTACTGAGAGTTCTCTGTAATGTAAGTCCCTTTTTTGGGCATGAACTCTGTGATGGTTTCTTCATTGATAAGGTTTCTTGTAAGTCTGATTAACAGCATTTAAAAGTCTGATATTATTCAGACAGTACGGAATGAGAGCTTTCCGAATGGTCATGACTAATAAAGGAATGTGAAGACTTGAACCAAATAAATGAGCTGTCCGGAAGCAGGAAGTTTTGTAATGTTTCAACTGAGAAGTCCAGAGTTTTATACAACTTGAACTGTTTACACTCTTTTTTTCATTTTAGATCTGTTGTTCAAATTGTACATCAGACTTCCATGCTTGTCAGATGTCTCCACCCTTCACATTTTTCGTAAAATAAAAGGGCTAGCAAATCTGAGACTAACACTTTTCATTATATTTTGGGATGGGGTGACTGGAATGTGCAATGAATAACTTTTAGTGAAACAGTAAGGCTTCTTATATGAGACTGTCAGCAGAATCCTTGCATTTGTTAGTACATGATGTGACTAGCCATATTGCTATTTGGGTATGCTTATATAGTGCTTCCATTTCTTTAGCCTCTGTTAGTTTATATTCAGGTGATTTATTAGGGTAAAAACACTGCACAGTCTCTCTCACAGCGCCAAAAAGACAATGGAATTTATCACCACAATAACAGTTACTTAGTGTTTTAACTGTCATCACCAGCAGAATGAAGAATTATAACCAACTATCATGGATATTAAATCTCTCTTGAATATATTTCACAAAGCTTTTTTAGTCTCATAACCAGCCACTTAATTTTTAGCTTGACATTTGTACGTTGTTCTACCCTTAAGGAGTATGTGGGTGCTTAAAGAAGGGATTTTCAAACTTTTTTATGCTATCTGCCCATCTTCCCCCTACATTACTCATGTCAAAAAAAAAGGTGACAGAATTTTGTTATTTAAAAAGGTGCAGCTGTAGTTGTGATGTTTCTCTTTTAAAAAATGTTTTTATTTATTGATTTTAGTGGGGGGAGAGAGCAAAACAGACAAACAGGTTTGTTGTTCTACTTATGTATGCAGTACAGTCTTGGTGTATTGAGATGATGCTCTAACCAACTAAGCTACCCAGCTGGGACTGCTGTCTCTTTTTTAGGAAAAGAAAAGCTAAGCACTTTGTTGGGTAAATGGAAAATATAGTAGGCAAAGCATTCAGAATCAAATAGGTGATCAGTTAATTTGATTGTAGTTGGCTACTTAAGAGAGGTGAACAAGGTGACGGAGAATTACTACTGGTTCTCAGCTGCCCGTTAGAATCACCTAGAGAGATTTTAAAAAATCCCACTTTTGTCCCAGGCCAGGCCAATTGAAAGCCAGGTATGAGAGTGAGGGCCCTAGGCATAGATAGTTTTTGTTTTTGTTTTTTTAAAGTTCCACCAATGACTTTTATGTGTAGAATTGCAAACCACTATTTCAGGGTAGTGAAAGGAGGAACTATATGCCACTGGTAAACAGTATTCCTTTCTACCTTGGGATTTCATATTTCTGTGATTTCCCTCAACCATTTCCCTTTCTTTCCTGCTACCGTGATTTTAAGTTCTTGGTTGAAATCTACAGTCTGCCAATTCTTGGGTAAATTATTTATCTATGCCTCTTCAGTTAAGCTAGGGATAGTTACAAGCCCTAACTTTTAAGATTATTAAGGATTAAATGAGACAGTACTTGCAAATAATTCATCACATCGTGTGGTACTGTGCTCAATAAATATTAACCTTTATTAATTATCCTCCACGCAGACAGCGATCCACTTTGAGAAGCAAAAGTGTAAAGCACAGAGCTAAGAAATCTGAACTGCCATTTTCAAACCTAACAGTGATTCACTTTAGTCTTATTTTTCCGTTATCTAAAAATTTGCATGAGATTAAATTACGTGAAGTATTTTGATGAGCATTATTAAGAATATCTCTGCATTGAAAACCTAAGCCTGTTTTGTGAGGACATAGGTAAGTATAGTAATAGTAATACAAAACTTTTTTTTTACCTGACTCTGTCTTGCATAATTCACAAGCACACCATGCCAGTGGGTAGCCCAGATACTACATGTAAAGGTTTTTGAAATTAGTGCTTAAGGGTTACTATAACTGTTGAACATGTTCAGTTTTTCTTGCCTTTAAAGATAAATGGGAAGAGCTGTTACAACGGTTATAGTAAAACTGGTTAAACTTGTCATTGCCACTGCTCCTACCCCCGTCTGTAAAACTAAGGAGCAGTCTTTTCTTACCAGTTTGAAAGTAAGTGGTAGTGTTTACTGAATCTTCTATAATCCTGATTAGTTGGAAAATCCATGTGTTTTTCACGTACTTCACTTTTGAGTAAACCTTTATAGCTGAATATTTCTATTCTTTCCCCCCTACTTTAATATATCATAACATTTTATTTTAGAAGTCACTGTATTTTCAAAATAAATTATTTGGTGTGTTATTATGGGGATGTAAGCAACTAAATTACTTTCCATCTGTACTACACAGGCAGGTCTTGGTTAATTTTGGAACATAATCAGATTTTGGGGACATAAGGATATAAAAGTGTAATTTGCCTAAACAGACTCTATTTTAATGTGGTTTTGACTATAAATATTTTCTTTTTTTTAAAAGATTTTTAAATGTATATTTAGAGAGAGGGGAAGGGAAGGAGAAAGAGAGGGAGGGAAACATCAATGTGTGGTTGCCTCTTGAGCGCCCCCTACTGGGAACCTAGCCCACAACCCAGGCATGTGCGTTGACTGGGAATCGATATGGCAACCCCTTTGGTTCCCAGGCTGGCACTTGGTCCACACAAGCCAGGGCTAAATATTTTCATATGGACCCCAAATCAGACTTATATGTTGTAATTACATCATGATCAGTATTCTTTCTCAACATTCTCTGGATGAGTATAATAATTTTCTTATTAGAGTTGCATGTAGTAATATGGAGCAATGTGGCAGCTCAAATAGGAAGAAATTTTGTGTGACAAAATCATATTTGAAGGAAGAAAGGGAAATGATCAGTTCCTGTTATTTTATAATATTTATGTACATGTAATTTAAAGGGTTTACACACTTCACCTAAAGTAGGTTTCGTGTCTGTGTGTGTGTGTGTGTGTGTGTGTGTGGTGGGGGTCATATTTCTCGTGTAATGAAGATGAGGAAAAAGCAATTAACTTACTAGGTAGTATTGACAGATAGGTTAATATTTTTAAATGATGGAGTTCTTTACCCCTTAAAATAAATTTGTACAAAACGTAGTGATCATTTGTTGAAGACTTTGATTTTTCACAGTGACGATACTGCTAAAGGATGTGTTAATCTAAAAATTAGAATTTAAAACTAGTATTTCCTAGCTAATCTACAGTTGTACCTGACACTGTTTGCTCCTTTTCCCTTCATGACCTTCTATGTTAGAATCAGACTTGGAGCTTTTCTAATGTGATTTCTAACTTAAGCCCTTTATAGAGCCATGTTATTTTGCTGAGGTTTGTTTCTAATGTTATTCTTTTCTAATTGCACTAAATTATCATGTACTCACTTCTGAGGTATAATCTTCCTACCATTGCCACAAATCATTCCTCATTCCAGTTTTTATCAGTGGCTGTGGGACTTCACTCTCTTTGCTTGTCTTCATCTCAGGTATGCTGTAGAAAATTGAAAGGTTTAGAAATGTGACTTGAAATCCAAAAAATTTGGAAACTACTTTGGCGTACAGTAGGATCTTCGCACAGGAGGTATCACAAGAACACCTTAGTATTTATTGAACTTTCTAATGGTAGAGTCAATAAAAAATTGTCTGTCTTGAAGTGTATCGGTATTTCAAGACTGCCACTAGAGGCATGAGTAGCAAAAAGAGACCTGAACGAGATTCTCCCAAATAACAGAATCACTTCAATTAAACAATTACAGCTTCACAACTCCCACCTTCTTTCCCCCAGCCAGCATAATATATAGGGCATATTCCATTTTTTTTAAAGGATTGTATTTTATTCAATCAGAAGGATATATATTTTTTTAAGATTTTATTTATTTATTTTTAGAGAGCGGGGGAAGGAGGGAGAAAGAGAGGGAGAGAAACATCAATGTGTGATTGCCTCTCACTTGGCCCCCACTGGGGACCTGGCCCGCAACCCAGGCATGTGCCCTGACTGGGAATCGAACCAGTGACCCTTTGGTTTGCAGCCCGCGCTCAATCCACTGAGCTATGCCAACCTCGGCAGGCATATTCCATTTTTAAATAATAATCTTTTGTTTTGAGATTTTTGAAGACCGGATTTGTCTTTCTCTACGAGGCTGTGAAGTTGTTTGAGGTCAGGGATTGTACTTACTGGTCTTTATTTCTGCACTACTTACTATGCTGTCTTGAATATTACAGGTCCTGAAACGTTCTCTAAATAAATAAGGTGATTCTACACATCTTTGGATCTTGTCAGAATTGCTAAAGAAATAACTGTTTCTTCCCTTTCTGTGCTTCCTAATGAAGGCAAACAGTGTTTTACGTTAGAACTCTTATAAAATCACATTCAAAGATAAATGGCTCCTCTTTTTTTTAAGTTGGTAATTGTGAGGAAATTGTCAAATTAAGATAGACTTTATTTTCTTAGAATATTTCTTAGTTCTTACAATTTGAAACGTAATTAGTTTGATTTATGATATAGTATTGAATATACCTTTGATAATACAAAGAAAAAAATGCTAAACATTTTATTGGACCAACTACTAAAACTTCTCAATGGGTAAAGTTTCTTGAAGAAATGAGAAATATAGTAGTAAATTGTATTTTCAAAATTTTGCTCTTAGTAAAATTTCGTGAATTTGAAATTTGCATGGTGTTCAGTGGAATCTGTTCAGTGTTGGATTTCTGGCTCCCAATGGACATGAAATTGACCAGTACTTAAAATCTGATGTGCCTGGCTAAGTGGAGTACAGGGACTAAATGGTAAATTATGTGAATAATTATGATAGTAAATAATCAAATGCTGCTATTAATCTAAAAAAACCTCACTACTCTAAATATTACTCCAAAGAATAATATTTTTAATTTGAGAGCTGCTATTGAATTCCAACTTGAGTTATATTCCTAACAGGTTAAAGGCCAGGATATTAAATCAATTATATATCCAGAAGGGTATCTTAAGACTCTGTGGCATCTGTGTTTGGTTTAGCTTTCTAATCTATAAAACTAAGATTTGGTTCTCAATAAAATTAAACTTTAATTGTAGTAACAGATGTTCTTAGATATCCTTACTCTAGTATCTTTTGTATACGGTTTTTTGGTGGCTTTTCATTATTTGTTTTAGAATCAGTTTATAAAATCAGATCTTACACCAGTGTTTTCATATTTGTGCAGTCTAGCTTAATCCCAGTGCGAGATTTCTGAAACTAGCCTAATCAATCACTAGGGCATTTTTAAAAATACACCTTTTAGGTTCTTATCCCAGACATCTTCAATCAGAATCTTTAGGCAAAGAGCCGAGGAAGTTTTATTGTTAATAAGAGCTTGGGTGGTTCTCGTGTCAGACGCATTTGGAGAGCAGTGGGTGGCCCTGTGGGGAGAGCGTGGCACCTGATGGCAAGCAGATTGGTTTCCCTGCTCAGAGACTTCTTAACTGGAACCTAACTGTAATTATTAGCTTTTCTGAACTTCAGTTTTTTCATCTGCAAAAGGGGTAATGTCTACCTCAGAAATTAGATGTGGAAGTCAGAAAGAATTTATGTAATGCTCTCGACCCATATAGTAGGCACTAAGCAAATTATTATCACTTGTTTTGATGTTTATCCCTTCATGCATATTTTTTGGTTAATCTTTACTGTTTTCTTGGAAATCAGTGCAAAAGATGACATATACTTTCCTGCTTTAAAAGAAGATTTTGAGCATAAATCAGAATTAACTGATGGAGTGTAGGAAACATTTAATCAAAAGCAGATATTATCAGGTTGGTACACAGTGATATTCTTAAGGTATTTTGGAGTTTGAGGATCTTCTCTAAATGTTACTTTCTTTTGAATTACATGTGCGGGTTTTTGCTTTCTGTTTACCTTCTTTTCTTTATATCTAACTCATCAACTTTAGGTTGGAAATGAGACAACTGACCTTATTAGAACTATATATAAAGGAAGAGAAGTTGGTTCTGGGTGCTGGATTTAGATGTTTAAATTTTAATACTTGGGTTTTAAGGTATATGTTTCCTCAGAGTACTTTTTAGTTAATCCTTCACTATCAGCTGTCTTGTTGATGTTTTCAGGTAAGTAGTTTAACAAATAATCATTAAATTTTATGGTAGGTATAATGTGAGGCTCTGGGTATATAATTATGGATGAAGCACACATAGTTCCTCTACCCTTGTGGAATTGACACCTGACAGATAAACTGTCAGAAAATTGCTGTGAAGGAGACAGTAGAGCGCTGCAACTGAGAAAGTGTGACAGGGAGAGCTCTCTGAGGAGGGAACTTTTAGAAAGAATGAACGACTCCTGGAGAACAGCAAAATAAGGTTGGCTTGCCTGAGAAACTGAAAAGGCTGTTTCTGTATTGTGGCTCGGATATAGTGAACAAAGGGGATAGACAGTGCCTTGAAGTGAGGTTGGTGGGCTCAGTAGCAGCCGGAAAAGGTTTTAGAGGATTTAGAGGGAAACTGGGGAGCGTAGTTAGTTAGGAGGCTGGTGGAAGAGTCTCGATGAGACCAGGTCCAGGGTGGTGGTCTTTACCTGAAGGAAGTGGTGCAGTTTGGGCTGTAAAGCCATGAAATTTCACAGCTTCTCTATGAGGCGTGGAAAACAGAGCAGTGGCCACTTCTGCCATCTCATTCTTTAGTTGTGGGTTTTTTTGTTTGTGTGTTTTGTTTTTGTTTTTGTTTTGGCTTTGTGGAGGGCGAGGTCAAAGAACTGTGGCTGCCCTTACTGTTCACTGAAGACTGTCTTGATGACATACCTGCATTTCCTGTTCTGCTGCCACAGGGCAGCTGGGCTGCCCGGGAACCGCATGTGCCGGAAGTGGAGAGGGGCTTTCCCGCCGCGTCACAGATTTTGGAGTAAGGCCCTTTGTGAAGTGGTCTCCTTTAGCTACAAGACGTGTGTTGTTTGACAGTGATCTGTTCATTAGACTTGAGGAAAAGGTTGTGGGGCTTTTTTTTGTTTTACATCTTTACCCTTAAAACTGAATTGTGTTCACTAGGGCTAAAATTGCCTCACAAAGTCCTGGAAGAACTGATTTTTGTCCTTAAGCTTTTTTTCATCCTAGCATATGAAGTTCAGTAGAGTTGGTTAGACTTTGGGGTAACCTATCTTTGTTTTTTGATTGGTAAGTGAATGTGTATGTATTTAATTTGACAAGCATGTACATACATGTGTCCTGCAAGAACCCCTTGCTTACTCTCTTTGATCCTGCATTGTGGTTACAGTGGAGTCCTTGTTTAGTCCGGCAAAGGAGTTCCTATGTCCCCAGCCTTCTTCCTCCGCCCTTTCTAAACTATTCAATTATAAATGTTACTTGAAATTGATGTTTTGGTAGTCTGTACTGTAAACCAATTCAACTATATGTTATTTCTTAAATGAATATAATTTATCATCATTGTATTGCTCATAAGACTTATATGAATTTGAAGAATATTCTAAAATATATATAAATTAGATACACAAATATTTTGTTTTAGTCTGGTACAGATAAATTTAAAGTAGTTGACTTGGCCCAAGTGCCCATCAATAGACTAGTGGATAAAAAAGGTGTACATATAGACAACGGAATATTACTCAGCCATACAAAGACTGAAATCTTTCTATTTGTGACAACATGGATGGACCTGTAAGGTGTTATAATAAGTGAAGTAAGTCAGAGAAAGACAAATACCATATGCTTTCACTTACATGTGAAACCTAAAGAACAAAATAGAAATAGACTCATAGATGTAGAAAACAAGCTGATATTTGCCAGAGGGAAGAGAGTTGGGGGCCTGGGTGAAAAGGTGAAAGGATTAAGAAGTAAAGATTGATAGTTACAAAGTCATCACACAGGTGTAAAGTACAACATAGGGCACCGGTGTCAAACTCAAGGCCTGCGGGCCGAATCCAGCTCTCCACCTTGTTGTATCTGGCCCGGCACCTTGTTTCTGCCCGGCAGCAGTGCCAAGCTCTCACTTAACTGTTAAGGAGCAGTCACATTTATACAGTCCTAAAATTACATTCGGCCCTTTGAAGGCAACTGCGAGGCTGATGTGGCCCCCGGTGAAAATGAGTTTGACACCCCCGGCATAGGGAATCTAGTCAATAATACTGAAATAACTATGGTGCCAGGTGGGTACTTGAAATATCAAGGGATAACTTTGTAAATTATATAATTGGCTAACCATTTTTTGCTGTACACCTGAAACTAATATAAAATATTAAATGTTAACTGTAATTGAAAAATAAGATAAAACAAAATAGTTGAGTTGGTTTAGTTGAATCCCCATAACATCAGAAGTGAATACTATGAAGTTTAATCAGTATACATTATGTAACTTCACTGTTTAACAACATATGTAATCATATCTATTAATCCTTGAAAATATAATCTTAATAATTGATATTAATAAATCTAATGCTAGTATTTTATCTTTAGAACTGTGTGTAGTGATGAGGTTTATGATAGTGTGCATATACTACATGATTTAAATAATTTAAGTCTTTGACTTCACTAGTTCATGGATGAGATTGTACTTTCACAGAACCAGATGAACCGAAACGTTTGAGAGTTTGGTCACACAGTTAAAATTTTTAGGCTTGTTCTGAGACTAATATAAATATGTCCCTAACTTCAGGGGTTCTGTATAGTCTGGGTAAACATAATATACTTTCGGTTCTAACCTTTCCTCCTTGAGCTACATTGATACTCAAATTGAGGCAGCCAGATTTATTTAAAGCATGATTATTATGCATTAAAATTATTAATTCTCTAGTTATAACTTTATCTCCTAAAATAGCTAAAAAGCTGATTCCATTGAGCTCATAGTTCAGCATTAGGAAATAAGTCCTGTTACTACCTGTAAAACCTGTATGTTCAGTGTGAATCTGAAATTTCTAGTCAATATATTCATAGGTCTTATCATATCTATGGGAAGATAAAATTTTGTGAGTCTCTGGAATTGTTCAGGTTGAGTGTGTCTCAGAATCCAAAATATCCACAACTGAATTCATAATCTTCCTCCAAATCAGCTTCAAGTGTAACCTTCTCATTCTCGGTCGATGGCAGATCTGGCATCCTACTTGCTTAGATTAAAACATATTTCACACATCCTTGATGTCCCCTCTTTCTCTTCACTGCATTCAGCCTATCAAGAAATTAATCAGTTGGCTCTATCTTGAAAATGTACTCTATCCAACTACTTTTTACCATCTCCACCGCTGGTGTGAGTTGCCATTGGCTATTTCGGGCCTCATACTTAATACTTTCCTTCTCCCTGCTTCTACTTTTTCTCAACCTTTATAGTACATCTGCCACAGTGATCCTTTTAAAGTATGAATCAGTCATGTCTTCCCAAAGCTCCCCTCTTCAGAGTTAAAGTTCCTTTTAGCTGCCTGTAAGAGCCCAACTGATCCAGCCCATCATTACTTCCCTGACTTCTTTTCTGCTATTCCACCATTTGTTTACCAGACTCTAACTACACCAGCCTCCTTTCCATTCCCTGAATTATTCCAGACACACTTCTAGCTTCAGGGTTTTGCACTGGCTTGTTCTACTTTCTGGAATATTCCCATCAGATATCCAGGTGGCTAGCTTCTTCACCTTCTACAGATCTTTCACGATTACCATATTTTGCCATGTATAATGCACACTTTTTTTTTTGCCCAAGTTTTTGAGGGGAAAATGAGGTTGCACATTATACATGGGAATTAGTAATAAAACATGGGTGCGCATTATACCCGGCAAAATACTGTATTGTTCTTAATGAGTCCTACCCTTCTCACTATTTAAAGTTAAAACTCATTTACCTACTCCTTATTCTGTGCTAACTTTGTTTTCATAGTGCTTCCTCTGGGAGAACGTGAGATATGTCAGACTTGATAAAGGGCTCAAACTTTTGACAACCTTTTCTTGCAAAGAGAAAAACAGAAACTTTTTTGGCAAGAATAGAGTTTTAAAACTTTTCTCCTGTTTTATAGCAGCTGTCCCACCTATAAAGTGTGAACCCAGTAAACCCTTGCTAATTTTTTTCTTAAAAACTTGGGCATGGTACTTGACCTTTGGGTCATATAAGACCCTGAGAGGCCAGTTGTCTTACCTGAGGCAAATAAAACCAGAAGGGACACTTGCTTTCCTAAGATGACATACCTAGTTGATACTGAACCAGAATTCGGGAGTTCTGTTTCTCCCTTGTGCAGCTCTGCCATCTCTGCCACAGTAACTGCTTTGTGCTTTTCAACCTTTGTCTCAGCTGCCTGGATTTCTGACCCAAATTGCTTGCCCATACAAGCTATGAGCTCTTTAATATTGCCTGGCTTTCCTGAACCCAGCACCTCTTTGTGTGCTTGTTTCCTTGATGCCACCCCCTTGAAGAGTTTGGCAGAGAGTTGGACAACTCTTGGCAGTTATCATTAGCCAGTTTGATCATTGACTGTTATATTTGCTAAGCTGTTTGAGGATGGTATTTATGAAGTCATTGAAATTGAGACATTCTCTAATTTGCCAAGTTACCCATATTGGATATTAATTGATAATATTTCCCACTTAATTAGAAGGATAATAACCATAATAAAAATATAGCAAACATTTATGTAGTTTTATAATAATAAAAGAGGTTACAACATATAGGGTTTATGCCACGCACTGTTGGTGTTTTATGTATGTCAACTCATTTAATGAGTTACACCAATTATTATCCCTGGTGTATAAATGGGAAAACTGAGGCTCAGAAAAGATAACTAACTTGCTCAAAGTGACATGTCTAGTAGATGGCAGTGACAAGATTACATTCCAGGAAGAATGGCTCCAGAATATCCTTGCTTAGTTGCTTCTTTTAAAAAGCAGCAAACTTATGTGCTCTTTGTTATTCATCAACACAGACATTTATAAGAAAATCCTATGTATTTTGGGATTTTAGGTACAAATGTGAAAGGTCAAAAACTTTTTTTTCCAGATCCATATGAGAATGTTAACATTTGTTATGTATTAGTTTTAATTTTATAATTTGTTTGATGGAAAAGTTTTTCCCTTCATCTCTTAAATATTTTCTCAATTTATGAAATTTTTAGTTAAAGGAGATAAACATTTCCTATGCTTACAGAGAAAGTCATTAGAGGCATTGTTCTGTAGTAGAAATTGCCCTGGGCTTGGGCTCAAAGAGAGTCAGGCCCTAGCCTTGCTCCTGCAGGTGCATTAGCTATGAGACCTAAGTTACATGCCTCTATGCATCAGTTTCTTCATCTGTAAAATGAAATTTTTGGACCAAGGACCTTTCTAGCTCTCAAATTTGGAGATTCTAACATTGTGGAATTAGAATTTTTTCCTCTTTAATTTTCTTTTAAAAAATATTTCATTTATTAATTTTTATAGAGAGGGAAGGGAGAGGAACATCGATGTGAGAAATATAACTTGGTTGCTTCTTGTGTGCACCTCAACCTGGTACCGAACCCTCAACCCAGGCATGTGCCCTGGTGGGCATTGAACCCGAGACCTTTTGCTTGCGGGATGACACCCAGCCAACTGAGCCACACTGGTCAGGGCTTTTCTTTTTAGTTTCTAAATTCTTTACATTATATGGAATATATATTTAAACAAACTTCAAAAATCCTTAAAAGTACTCTCAAGTATACTTTAAAATTAGTAGAATTATCTTGAAACCTAGACATGTTAATTGCCAGTTATTATTTCCTTTATCTTACCTACAAATTATTTGTATATATTATTTCCTTGATTTTCCTTGAGTCCTACAAATAAAAAGAAAACCCCTTTAATTATCTTTTTTTTTTCCTTCAGGTTTAATCTTTTTCCTAATTATAATGAAGTACATAAAGATTATTTAAAAATTTGGAAGTAGCTCTGGCTGGTGTGGCTCAGTGGATTGAGTGCCAACCTGCAAACCAAAAGGTTGTTGGTTTGATTCCCAGTTAGATCACATGCCTCGGTTGCGGGCCAGGTCCTCAGTTGGGGTATGTGAGAGGCAGCTGATCGATGTGTCTTTCACACATCGATGATTCTCTCCCTCTCTTTCTCCCTCTGTTCTCCTCTCTAAAAATAAATAAATAAAATCTTAAATAAATTTGGAAGTAGTACTTTCCAGTGAAGCAGAAAATAAAACATCTGTAATCACCAAGAGGTGATGGTCATTTAATATTTTTATTCCTAGTCCTTATTAAAATTTTTTTCTAGAAATCTTTAGTTTACAGTAGTAAGATATGTTATTGTAGAAATTTTAGAAAACATGAAAATGTAAAGAATGACGTGTCACCCATAAGTGTATTGGCTAGGGTTAACACTTTGATGGATTCACTTTTTGGTTTTCTTTCTGGGTATGTAAATACTTTTATTAAAATAATTGAGACCATAGTTACACATATTTTATATTCTACCTTTTTCATTGATTATATTGGGAATATATGCCAATATCATCATGGGTTTTTAAAAAGTGTGATATATTAGGCTCTATTAGATTTCAAACAACAGAACCACCAATGGAGCCTTAAGCAGTGGAAATGTATTGTAACAATGCGTGGATACTAGGGAAAACAGGAAGCTTCGCCATTGTACAGCTGGCTTCAAGGAGACTGACGATGAACTTCCTCTGTCATTTCTCTCAGCAGTACGTGTCCTTTGCTCCCTGGTCTAGTAGCCTGTCACAGTGACTTACCTACTGTTAGTTCCAGCTTCTGCTGTTGCAGTGTGAACTGGCAGACTGCTTTTCCCCTCTCCTTCATAGTTTCTGCCTATTATTCGTTCCAGCTCAGTCTTGATTGCTACTTATTTATGGCTTTACTGTATTTTGGCTTCAGCTAAACTTCATGTAACTGTCTATGGTCTCTTATTTTGTATTTCCAGAAGAGTATCAGGTTGAATTAGTTAATGTCGAAGTTGGTTAGGGCTTTTGGGCCCTGCCATCCCATATGCTGCTGTTTTTAAAGAAGAAGCTCTTTTGTGTTCTAATTTGCCAGAGCATAGGGAGCTGCTAGTGGCACTCAGAGTAACAGATTATTCTGTAGTACACATTGTTTTGAGCTGTGTAGTATTCTTTTAGATTGATATATTATGATTAATTTAATACAAGTGTAGGACATTTTAAAACTTTCAGTGTTAAAAATAGCATTGAAACTCAGCAGCAAAGAAAATAATAATCACAGAGCAAACCATGTTGAAACAGTCAAGATTCTTACAGATCCGGGTTTAAAGGGCAAAATTCGCCATGAGCTCCAAAGATATTTTAATTTAAAATAACAGTGCTGTAGTGAGTTCTAAGAGACATTAATATGAGGCATACAAGGAACACAGAAGAAATAAAAATGGAAGTAAAATGGGCTTGAACTATAGAAAAGGTTGAAATGCATTCAGGAAAACTATTGATTGGTGAATCCAAAAGTCCCTGTTTACTTATGATAAAATACCTAGTTAATACCAAATAAAAGATTCAAACAGGAAAAATTTTGATAATGTGTATTATAAAAATACATTTAAAGTATTTACTTAGCAACTATTTACATCTGCTGAAACAAGATCCCATTTTAAGAAACAACAAATGAAACTCAATATTTTTAATGCTCCCTTGCCAAAATTGCACTTCAGAATACTTAGTTCTTCATTAACGTATCTGTGCCACTATAGTTATTTTCTTTGGATGCATTTCTAGAAGTAAAATTACCAATGGGTATGAATATTTTTTTTAAAGACTACATGCTATTAAATTGTATCCTCGAAGACTATTTTGTAAGCTTTTTTTCCTTTACAGTTTACATAACGGTATATGTACTCTTTTGTATTATCTTTTTACTTAACAATATATTATATGTACTTTCCATGTTATTTATAAATGTCATTTTTTTTTTAGATTTTTATTTATTTATTTTTTAGAGAGAGGGGAAGGAGAGAAAGAGGGAGAGAAACAGCAATGTGTGGTTGCCTCTCACGTGGCCCCCACTGGGGACCTGGCCCGCAACCCAGGCATGTGCCCCGACTGGGAATCGAACCGGGACCGCTTGGTTCCCAGCCCGCGCTTAATCCACTGAGCCACACCAGCCTGGCTATAAATGTCATTTTTAATAATTGTATAATATTCTGTTATACTGAGATACTATAATTTACTTAATAGTCACATAATGTTTTATTTATTTCTGTATCATTTTGGGGAACTTGTTTATGCATATTTTTATTTACATTTGAGATTATTTTTAAAAATATTTATTTATTTTTAGAGAGGGGAAGGGAGGGAGAAGGACATCAATGTATGGTTGCCTCCAGAACCACCCCCCGCCCACCAGGGACCTGTTTACAACCCAGGCATGTACCCTAGAACGGGAATCAAACTGGTGACCTCTCAGTTCGCAGGCCAGTTCTCACTGAGCCACACCAACCAGGGTCCATTTGAGATTATTTTTAGGCTAGATTTCTAAAAGGAAATTACTGACAAAGATATAAATATTGTTAATGTCAAATTGATTTTTGGAATAGTTGTAATAATTTATAGTTTCCCTGACAGTACATAATATTTTCCATCTTAAGATTTTCTTATCAACATAAAATATTTGTTTTATTTTACTTAGTCTTTGTAGATAACTGAATTACAGTGTTACCTACCTCAAATAATACCTTTTGAAATTAAGTGTATTAATAATGTTAGGCTATTAGGTTTGAAGGGAGTTCACCTTCCTACCCCTTTGCTCTTCTGTCGAGCATATCAAATCATCATTTTATGAGATGAAACTTGGCCTTTCTACTACTGTCCAGGGCTAATTGTACTTTGACTTAGAAAAACCTAAATTATTTTTACCAGATTTTAAAACTAAACTTAAATGTTCACAATGGGTGAAAAGTAATTTATGATGCTCTCAACTTAAGCTGAAACATTCCGTGTATCTCATTTTCATTGCTAACAAATCCCACCTCCTGCCAAACTTAAGAAAAAGAAGAAAACCCTCCCAAAGGGAACTAAGTAGTATCAAAACTAAATAACTAATGTCACATCAAAACCATAAAAGGTAACATTTTGTAGTTAATACTAACAAACATGAAATGTGGCTTTTCTTGTCCACTTAATAAAATTAGACGTTCTTATAAAACTGTCTGACAGTTTTGCTTTGGTTGACCTAGAATTTTTTTAAAAGGCTTTGTCAGAACTGAAAGACATAGCAAAGGAACTTTGTGCTGTCTATAAGTCATTTGCCACTCTGATACTTAAGCTCTTTGCTGGGAAAAAGCATGGTGTATGGAGGTGAACATGCTGAAAAGAACTGTTTTCCGTTGTTGAGAGCAGTCTCATCGGTAAAGAAATGTTGATTAAAGCCTGGATTGTAGTAGTTTGAATAATGAATGGGAAGTGAGATTAAAGATAGCGAATGTAGAAGACTCATTGAAGATGCTGGATGAGAGAGGAAAGGAGATGGATGCCATCATGTATCTGAGGCAGAAGAAAATAGGTGTTCAGACTCTCAGGCGCGGCAGACTCATGCAGGCTGGTGGGCTGTGTTCAGGAGCAGAAGAGAGGGAGAGCACAGTGGGTTGCAGAGGAACTGGAGGATTTGCAACCAGGAGTAAATGGCTAGCGTTGGGAAGCTTGCCTTCATTGAGAAAGATGGTAAAGGTACTGTAGCCATAGGTAAATCTAAAAATGAAAGTGAGAAAAGGCCAAGAGGTTTATGTTCAGTGTTTTCTTCCTTCCCTGTGGTTGGAATGAAAGACTATAGTTGTCTCCAAAAAAATGTCGGTTGTGAGAATAAGGTTGAATACATAAAGGAGCAACAACTATGGAGTATGGAAGTGGAGCTGACTAGGAATGAATAAAGATTGTTATAATGTCAGTCTAACTGAAGTTAGAGAATATATTTATAATAGGTGATTTTTTTGCTGTAACTCCAGGCAGTGGGTATTGAAAAAGTAAACATTTCCATTGAATTGAATTGAC
>PVJI01018998.1:0-32019 GCA_004026765.1 Micronycteris hirsuta
AAAAACTATGAAAACATGCAAAAATATGGACGAATCTCAAAACAATATGTTGACTAATTATTGCATTTACATGAAGTTGAGGAATAAGCAAAAAAACATATCTACAGCGCTTGCCTTGGGCAGGAGGATTTGATTCAAAGGGGCATGTAGAAATTTACCAGGATAATAAAAATGTTTTGTATCTCTCAATTTGAATGATAACACCAGTATATATATTTACGAGAAGTCATTGGACTTAAGATGTATTTTACTGTATGTAAATTATTCCTCAATAAAGAAAAAGAGTTTGAGGATTACTATTTTTTAAGAATGATGCACTTCAAGAATAACACTATAAGCATTTTTTCTTGGGAGATGGAAAAACTCAAGGATGTTCTATTTGAGACATTACCTAATAAAAGAGACTATATGGCATTATACCTAATATAATGGCGATGCAAAATATAAACCCTTTTAAACATGGCAAACTGTCAGTATGTTGAGCAATCAAAGAGGAAAAAGTGTTGTTCAAAAGGCTTCATTAAAATTTCACTTTTGCTTGCCTGTTGCAATAGATCTTAAATCAATTCTTTGATTATGAATTGCCTATGATAATATTGCCTATTATTTTTTGTCTCTTTTTTATGAGAGTGGAGAAACATATTTTAACTTGAGGAGGCAATCAGGGAAATGTGATTGTGAGTGACAACGAAAAAAGGCACGTATGAAGCCAAAGTGATTGGTAAGTGCTTTGAGATCTATGAATTAAGATCTGTACAATATGTGCCTGGCTGCTCTAAAAGAAAATAGTTTCATTTTCGACAATCTGCACAAAGACTTCCATTTCAGTGGTCTTATCCAAATATTAGATCTTGTATCTGCTTGTGGAACTCAAATCAATGTTACTCAGCTCTTTATTTCTCCACACCCTCCCCAGTGCCCCAATGAATATTACAGATTCAGAAGCTCCTTCGTTTGTACACACACACAACTTCCACCCATTGGGTGGGCTTCAGAGTGATGCTCCAAACTCTCCCACTTACTAGCAAGTTACTTAACCTCTCTCTCTGTTCTTCAGCTTCCTCATCTGAAAATGGGGTAATGACAGAATGTACCTCAGAGTCACTTACAGGTCCAACATGATTACGTGTTTGGCACAGATCTAGGTCATCACAATTCTCAACTAGCGCTAGAAGAAAAGCTACCATACAGAACTTTAGAGATAGAAAAGACTTTAGATGTTATCAATTGATAGATAAGGATACTGATGCTTAGAGAGGGAAATTGACGTCCTGAAAGCACACAGATATTTGATGGCAGAGCTAGAGTACAAGTTTCCTGACTCTCAGACCAATGCTCTTTCCAACACTGTTGCTCTTTTCTCTTCTGTAACCCAGCCTTTACCAGTCAGGTACCCATTAATAAGAAGACACTGTGACAGAGTCAAGAGACCTATATTCTACTCCCAAACTAATACCTCCCTGAACTTCTGATTTCTCATCTATACAATGAAGGGATTGGAAAAATATGATTGCAAAGATTTTGACCAGCATTAGCATGCTGTGATTAGCAAATTTAACCTCTGCACTATTTTTATGGGTGAAGAGTGGGATGGGAATCACTCATACCACCATCTACAGTCTTCTGCTCTGACGGTCTGATCACTTTGTAGAGTTGTCTGGTCTTGTTCTTCCCTCTCTAATATCGCTCTCCAATGTTTTCTCCCTCTGTCTAGAGCAATGTGGGCAGAAATGCAATGAGCACAGGTGAGATCAAGAAAGGAGATGTAAGGAGGCACCTCTAGCAAAAGACGAGATAGTGTGTCCCTTATGCCTGACGGTTTATACAGCAGGCATCTAAGTTAAAGAGGAACCAGCAGTCCCACAGGGCACACAGCATGCTTTGTGGAAACCAGCAATAGACAAAGTCCAAAAAATAATTTCAGTTCTGTCTCCAGGATCACGTGTGCCTCTTCTTTCTCTGCCATTTTAAAGGTGCTCATTTACAGTAACAGGTTATGCACAGACAAGTTTTGTAGAAACTGCAGGGTACAGTAAGCACATCCATGCCATAGGTTAGAGGAAGAGCGGAGGTGAGCTAAACCACAGTGATGAGACAGAGGAAGATGACTCCTCCTCCTCCCCACCAGCTTTCAGATAGCTTGGGACAGACCCAGATGCACAGTGGGGCTCCTAAATTGGTAGATGGGGGCACTGGCAGAGAAGAGAGAACAGGGTAGAAGCCAAAGGAACAGGGTTAGGCTGGGGGGGTTACATCTGCCCTCCAGGCAGCACTGAGAGCATTAAATGGCTGCCCATCTTGTCCCTGAATAGTTTTTTTCCTATAAACCCCACATAGCCAATCATGTCCAAGGACAGAGCCAGAGGACATTGAATAGTCCCATTCTTCACCCCAGGAGAGGACAATGCAGGGATTCCCGAACAAAGGAAGGAAATGAGGGAGCCTGGCCTGGAGCAGAGGTCAATTTGAGGCAAAGAAGTAAGGTTAACATGTAAAAGGCTAGGACATGGTGAAGAAAAGCGGCTCTTCTCCCTAAGTAGAGTGACCATAACTCTCCTTTTCCCTGGGGTGGTACCAGCGTGCATCTGTTTGCTCAGGGCCGGTTTAGCGTTTGTCCCATTGGAAGTAATCTTGTTAAAGCTTCCTTAAGAGAACTCAGCATGAGTTCGGTAAACTTCCACTTTGTACTTCCAGCTTCTGTTGTAATTCTTTTTTTTTTATTTTTTTTTTTTAGAGGAAACAAGGGTGCCTTTTGAGTTGCAATCTAATATGCTGTCTTGGTGTGATTCTCATTTAACTTTCTGTGAGACCTATATGCAGTGAACAGAGATCTAACTTTAAGACATCATTTCTAAAAATAAAAAAAAAATAAAAAAATAAAGACATGGTTTAACAAAGATAAGCAACGCATCTCTCTTTTCCAACCCCTTTCCAGAGGCAATGTGACTAATATTTCCATTTCAAGAACAGCTCGCAGGGTGCCCACTAACCCACATGACAAAAGATACTCATGCAAACACTTAGGAAAAACGCCTTCCCTTTTCGGGTATGGGAGACGTATTCAGCATTGCGCCCTCTGCTGACGAGGTGGTGGAGCAGCCAGGCAGAGAGTCCCCGGGAGTCTGGATGCAGAGGCTGGGTCCGTAGTTGAAATCAGAAGTAGAGTCTGGGCAGTTCTGCCGTAGACAACAATACAGGAATTTGCCTGAACCCTCTTACTAAAGTGATTTTGTCATTCACTGTATGGAGTTTTACTATTTAATAATGCTTTTTTTATTTTGTAATGAACATTTTAGCAGCAATGATTTTTTTTAAAGTGCTGAGTAATAAAATAATAAGTACTAAATTTCTATTTCTCAAGAATGTTCACATTTACCATCCACTATGGGGAGAGCGTGATATCACTGACCACATGAAAGCCTGAAGACACAACTCTCTGAACAGCATCAGCATCCACTGTACCCAAAGATAAAAATTTAACTTTTTTTTTTTTTAAGATTTTATTTACTTATTTTGAGAGAGAGGGGAAGGGAGGGAAAAAGAGAGGGAGAGCAACATCAATGTGTGGTTGCCTCTCGCGCACCCCCTACTGGGGACCTGGTCCACAACCCAGGCATGTGCCCTGACTGGGGATCAAACCCTTTGGTTCATAGGCCGGCACTCAGTCCACTGAGCCACACCAGCCAGGGCAAAAATTTAACCCTTTCAGCAGCAGAAGAGGTATTTATATATCTCTCTGTGAGGCATAATGTCTTAGTTAGCTCAAATGACTCTTCTTCTAAATTAATTTCACTTATTTTATATTCCAAATGTTTCTGTGAATATACCAAAATTACAGAGAAAGCTACATGGATTGACTCTGCAAGCAGAAAACCCACACAGTTAAAAATTATCAGTTTTATATCAGTGTTATCGCTGAAATTTCAAAGAGGAAATCAGTTAATTCCAATAATAGCTCCAATATGTCACCCATTTCATGAAAAAGTTCAATAGTGAAAATTAGATTTTCTATGATGGAAATATAATTTTTAGAGTACAGTGTCATGGTCAAAGCAATATTTTTACTAAATTAGGAATCTTTGAATAGAAATATAATGGCAATGTGTTAAAATATCTTTATAGAGATGATTGGAGTAAATGAATTTGAAAAAAATTAATGAAGTTGATGTAAAATCAAAGAAAAGTCCTATTTGCCTGTCAGAAGATACTTCAAAAAGGTATGCATTTTAATTATTTGTAGCTCCTTTCACTCCTTTTCACTCTCAAAACCGTTTTAAATTTTCTCAAAAGTGTCCTGATAGGCACCCCCAGGTAAAGCTTAGAAGAACAAAATTGATACGAGAGAAATGTAGTAAGGGGCAGATTGCAATTCAAAGTAAAAAAAAGAACTTTCTAATAACGAGAGGTATTTGATAAGGGGCAACACGATGTGGTAGGAAGACCACCTAGTACAACATCCAACAAGAGGTAGCTGATTGCATTATTGACAATGGAATGAGCCACTTCATGAGGCCATGGACTCACCATCACTGGAAACGCCTAAACATTATCAGTGCAGGGAGTGAAAGGAGGATCCAGAAAGCTTCTGAGATTCCTTTGTCTATTCAATAAATACTCGTTCTCTCTCAGATCGCTCACCCTGGACAAAGCTAGCTGTCATGAAGCATCTCCCACAGAAATTGTATAAAACGATAAATGTTGTTTTAAGTAGGTAAAAAAAAAAAAAAAAAGAAATTGAGAGCCCACCGCATCTTAGACACCATTCTAGAGGTAGAAAACGGTGGCAGTGATTCTGCACTATAACTGTATGAAATTCTAATAATTGCCTGATGTTAGCCTCACGGGGAAAAGTGGGTAAATGAGTCAAGAGTAGTGAAAATGTAAAAATATTAATAAGTAGGGGGAAATGCTCTGAAAATTATCAAGTACAACATTGATGTGAGCTATAATTATTGTTAAATGGACTATATAGTTACAGCTTTAGTTTATCCTATATTTAATCACTAGTTATACACTAAAACTGTTTTACAAGTATATACTCTATGGTTTTAGTCTTCCCAGTTTAGGTTTTCAGAATTCTGTTTTTTAGGCTGGCACACCTTAATTTGAGTTACCTTTTATTTCATTTTGTGAAGTTGCCCATCCACATAAGCATGTTCTACCTCCCAAAATAGCTTAGATGAATCGGAAGGGCCTCAGCCCTCACAGTGTTTACATCAAGGTTCAGGACTCAGAGGGCTCTCGGGAGACAAGACTGGCTGCATCAAGATACTTTCCTCCCCATGGGGCAAGAGTAAAATCTCAAATCTTTAGCACTTATTTTTTATTATAAAGAGTAAGCCCCATTCTGTGCTCCTTCATTGGGGCCTGCCTCCTATTATTCCCTCACAAAATGAAGTTTTATTACGACCAGGATTCAGCAAACAAAGCTAACATGACTCAAATCCTTAAAACCCTAAGAGCACTTCTCAATAGAAGTTCAAATCCACTGGTGTGCCCAGAAGCTTTTGATCCAAAAAAAGATAAAGATCTGTGCCTCAATATCTAATTACTTCCCACTCCCCTCGATCACACTGGGATCCCTTTATCACGATGATAACATTTCCTTGCATAAATGGCTGAGAGCTTTTATTCTGCGCTCTCGAGAGAGCTTATCGGAATCATACCCACGGAGCGTATTGTGTGAACCTGCAATTATTTCCTGTGAATGTTCTGTGAATGTATTGAAACCAAGCATGAACACTTCCAGCAAAATTGAAAAAATTTTTAGGACCTTTACAGAATCCCAAGTCCTGAAGAAAAGGAGTGTTAATAGTAGGTCCTGACACAAAAACTGTAGAAGCTCAATTTGCAAAGGCCAAAGTTTCCAGTTCCCACATTCATGATTGTAGTGTTCAAACAGTAACGGACCAACCACCACTCCCCTTCCATTCTACAACAATTATAAGGGCAAAGGGGGCTCCCCACTGTCTCCTGCTACACACACACAATTGGGAGACTATTTGTGAAACTATTACTGGTTCGTGTATGGTTCGTGTTCCCTGGCAGCCAGCCATTCCATCACTACATTGTGAGGGGAGGGAAAATCAATGCCATCACAGGAAGGAAGAGAATATGCTGTTGAGGTAGACCCTACCAGACAGGAAGAGAAAATGGGAAACCTTCTTCTTCCAAATCCCAGTGGATTATGGGGAGGAGATCAAATGCCCATGACTTCACTTGTTACCTTTGAAGTGAAATTCTGGAAGCAGGAAGCAGGATAGAAACATCTGACAGATAAGAGGAAGCACAAGGGCTTTCATTAGGATTTGTGATCAGCGTGCTTCCCTGGGCATAGCGTGGGAAGCCCAGGAGGGCTCAGGCAGGCCCTCGTCCTCAGCAGCATGAAGAAAACAGAGCTGCACTGGTAGGGCAAGGAGACTCACCAAAGGAGCCCCAAGGCTGGGCAAGGCATACAAGGGATCTAGGGTCTCCCACCTGCTCTAAAGCAAGGGTTCAGAGACCCGAGGGGGTCTGTGGAGAATTGCATTCAGGACAAATGGTTGCAGCATTGAAGGATTTCATGATCAAAGGCAAGAGCGTGAACACCAAATTGTGGACCTGACCTCCAAGTGGCCAGAGAGACCCATCACCAATATTAGCACAGGAAGCAGACTAGATCAGCCCCAGCACAGCGAACACCAGTGAGGAGCCAGAGGAGACTCCAAGGCCTGACACTCCCCCCTCCCCCCTGCTAACATGAGGTCACACGTGCTCCGCACTCTGACCTATGCAGGCACCACCTTAGAGAGAGGTGGGAATCTACAAGACTGAACAGTTACCAAAAGAGACTGTTTACACCTGAAGGGATTGGGATGTAAATCTAAATTGGGAAATTGAGAACTAAAGTCAGTTTCCACATTTCCCCCTGACTGCCACCACCCAGGGGAGGAAGATCACATCAGTTTTAGGAAGCTCTATTTGCTTTGCACATCCGTGTGAGGCAAGTGAATTTAACACACCACTACCCACAGTCCTAAGCTCTCCTTTGCCACCCTCCAATTCTACATTACTCAATCTATTTCAAATTTTGGAGGGTTTTTTTCAATCTCTACATAAGATTTCCTTCTTTCTACTGGGTCTCATCTCATCAAGATGTACCCAGGAAAATTTTGAGAGCTGGAACATGATGTCCCCCAAATCTCACCATGGCCCTGACAAAGCCAGTGGAGAGAAAGGCATCCCCAGACAGCCAGGGTGGGACCAAGGGCTCACTCACTTTAGAACAGTCGGAGGGAGGAAGGAAGAAGTGTGTGCCTGCACGGTTCCACCCGCCGCTGCCACAGGGCCCTGATATTCATCCACCGACAATACATAACCAGAGTGGGGGCTCCAGGAGCATCTAAATGTTAAGGAGGACCTTTAAATTCCCCTATCCTCTTGGTCCTAAATGAAGCACACATTACCTCTGAATCTCTGGAGCCTTGAACAGTGGCTACAGACTGACCCACCCATACACACTCGCACAGCGATCACCTGTTAAGAGCTCCCCACCGCCATCCTAGTAAACTATCTCCAAGGCAAGCAGGCAAACCCGGCCCTTCCCTTGCTCCACACAGGCAATATCCTGCTTGAGACACCACACTATCTTTTTGTAAGTGATTTTCCTCCATTCCAGCTCTCCCTGGATGTTCCATCAACCCCTTCAAACCCTTTTAGTGACGAGGACATGAATGAATAAATTCACTTTATTTTTACAAAAACAAACACCATTCAGATTCCCCCGGGACAGAAGCAGAGGGCAGAGGTGCGTCTTTCGCCCGGAAGGCCAAGGTCCCGCGGGAGGAGGCCTCACGCTTTGAATTCTCTGCTCCCGCCACTGCTGTCGTCAAAGTGGACTCCTGCTCACAGTTTCCTCTGCTGTTGTCTGTCCAGAGCCTGCAACTATTTCGAATGTAGTCGTTCAAGCCTGAGACCACCGTAGGTAGTGGTTTCAGAGACCTTGGCCTTCTCCTCCTAGTTAGCTTTGCTCCAGTTGCAGAAGCCAAGTTACCCTTTCCCTCTGCCCTCTTCCGGGCAGCGTGCCCCAGTTTGGAAACGCACACCGTTCTGTTCGGGCTTGATATTTAAAAGTGCTACTTCTTTCTTCATTTCTGCCTTGTAAAATATCTCCTTTCTCTTACATCGCGGGCAATAATTGGCACTTGGGAGGCCTGTTATTAAAAAATAAAAAGGAAGGCATCTTCCTTCCAGATAATTTTCTTCCTCCTTGAAGCCTGGTACTGATTGGATGAAAAGTCCAGGGCACATTGATTATATTTCCCGGAGTTGTTCCCTTCGTTTTTACTTGTAGAAATTTTTTAAATGATTTATCAATATTTAATGATAGCAATTATCTCTAACTGGCAAAAGTGCCTTCCATTGTATAAGGTTAAAGGACAACATTTGTATAGTCCTCGTATAAAGATTCTTGTCCCATTACATCCACTAGGGGGAAAAATGCAATAAATAATTAACTACCTAAAATTGTTGCCATGAATAATAACATGATCAGCAAGGTCTTCCATCAATACACAAGATCAATCTTGTGAGGATGCCGCCACCTGTACTTGTACACATACATGCTTACCTCCTGCTCACTCCTGATACAGGTCCCCAGTACCTGTTTCCGTTCGAAGTACACTGACTTTTGTTGAACTTGCAGCCATTTTGAGATATGAGGCCTGAAATCCTGAGCAGAGAACAGTGTTTTCTAAAGGGAAACATCAGTTACAAGCAGACCCTTAGCCCAGCAGGTCACTGCGGACGTGGAGAAGCAGCCTGGACCCCCGGGCTGCCCGCAAAGGCTCTGTGAACTCTGTGCATTGGCCTGACCTCTCCAAGACTCTGCCTAAGGACTGACTGTATGACTTCCACCAACACGGTTTTTAAAAGACACAAAGAAAAAGAAGCTGAGTTTTCTAATGAAAAGTAGATTTCACATTTATTGCTTTCTAAATACTTCGTGAACTCTAACCTAATGAAGATGTTCATAAAAATTATTGATAAAAAAAATTTTGAAGCCACCTTCTTAGTTAGCAGCACGGCTGACTAGTTTCCCATCCAGGCCACAAGTGCACTGAGGCCCCTCACTGCGGGGACTCCCTCTCTGGCCCACGTGGCACTTTCTACAACTGCTAATGCAACAACTTCTCTGAAGAATGCATCTCTCCCTGGACAGGCAGTAAAAAAAATTATCAAGGGTTGTCATGTCTTACCCTTTGTCACCTCTTTCTGAACACGGAAGACAAGATTTTCACAGCGGACCCCTGAGGATTTCTTCCAGCTTCAGCCTAAACGAGAAGTCCAGGACCTTACATGCTTTAATCGTGTGTTTTCTGCTCAAAGACATCTCTGTTGTTACTGCAATGGCCCTAGTGCAGCAGCAACATTTTCTGCTCGTCTCTGTAACTAAAAGAATATGGATCATCTCCTAGATGATTATCTGACGCAGTCAGTGGGCTACAATCCACCTAGCCCGAGAGTGTAGCAAGCTTCCGTCGAACACATTCCGGATTTGTTTGACTGGGAAAAGAATGCAGGCTCAAGACAGTTGGTTCAGATGCTGCACTCTCTGTCTGATGTCCAGAAGACAAATATTTCTCATGGTCTTGAATGATTCCTGGCCAAAATGGCTGCGTGATAAAGAAAACAAGGAAACAAAGAATTGCATGGGCCACCAGAACTGGTGCAGAATACAACGCATCAAAGGGAACAAAATCAGCTGGCCAGTGGGAGGAGCAGAAACCTGTAGAGAGCATCTCTGCCTGTCAGGAAAGGAGACAAACACCACGACTCCCTGAACTTTGAAGCTGCAAACAAAGCAGGTTCTATAAATGCATCTCATTTTACGTGAGATAGCAGGAAGCGGCGTGTGCACAGAATGAAAACTAGGCTATATGACAAGGAAACCTTTCTCTGCGCGGTGTCGGTTCTGGAACTGAATCTAACCTTTACTAAAAATGAAAGCTTGGAATTTAGCAATACTTACTCAAGTATCTCCCCTCATCCTGCCCCCACTCTACATTTTTTTCAGTTTTCCATGATTACTTGTGAATAAATTACTTTTAATTAAATGTTGTAAGTTACTAAGATGATCAAGTTATGGTTTAAATGTGTAACTCAATCTGACATCCTGAAAAAATTAACAGATGAACTGAGGCTTACAAAATGCAAGGGAGAGAGAGGAGAAGGGAGGGAAGAGACTGGAAAAAATCCACTGTCTAAAAGGAGGTGATGGTAATCTATACAATAGAATATTTATTTTTATAATTATTTTATGAAATATTTTTTAATTATTTTATTGTTGTTCAATTACAGTTGTCTGCATTTTCCCCCCACCATTCCCCACCACCCCAGCCATTTTTCACAAAAAAGAAAAAATATCTTATGTCATGGGGAAATGTTCATGATATACTATCAAGTAGGAAAAACAGGAAATATATTATGAGACAAATTTTCTAAGAATAAAATAACTTAGCCTGGGTAAAAATACCCAAAATGGTAACCTTTTTTACCTTGATGATATGATACAAGGATTTTTATCTGCTTTACATTTTTCTGTATTTTCCATCATGTATACATGTAACTTTTATATCCAGAAACATGATGGCTTTTTTAAAGAATATCTCAACCATAAGAGGATTGGCATGGGTTGAAACATACGAAAAGAAGAATTAGAGGGTCAAAGAGGCAAACACAGGTGTGAATTTCCAAGTAGCACCTGGGGTATGACCCTGGAGACAAACTTGGCTGATACTAGAGACAAGTGCAGTGAACTGTCACTGGCTGGTGTTATTAAAAATTCAGATTATCCCTGGCTGGCGTAGCTCAGTGGATTGAGTGCGGGCTGGGAACCAAAGGGTCCCGGTTCGATTCCCAGTCAGGGCACATGCCTGGGTTGCGGGCCAGGTCCCCAGTGAGGGCCATGTGAGAGGCAACCACACATTGATGTTTCTCTCCCTCTCTTTCTCCCTCCCTTCCCCTCTCTCTAAAAAAATAAATAAATAAAATATTTAAAAAAAAAATTTCAGATTGTGCCTGGTTGGTGTAGCTCAGTGGATTGAGCATGGGCTGGGAAACAGAGGATCCCGGTTCGATTCCCGGTTGGGGCACATGCCTGGGTTGTGGGCCAGGTCCCTGGTGAGGGCCATGTGAGAGGCAACCATACATTGCTTTCTCCCTCTCTTCTCCTCTCTCTAAAAATAAATAAATAAAATCTTTAAAAAAAAAAAGAAAGAAAGAAAAACGTTTTTTAAAAAATTCAGATTGTAATTTATTCTTCAGGGTGGGGGATGGGAGGGGTTGGTTAATTCTCCACATCGTTGCTGGAAAGTTCATTTTAGGTTCAGTTGTATCTGAATTGACTAAAGTAGGCAAAATTTACTACCTATAATTATCTCTTACCCTGGACATGTTTTACGATTTCTGCAATGATTAAAATAGGCTTTACAAGCATAGAAGTTTAGTCTTGTAACAAGACAATTTGACAGTAAGACAGTCCTTATCTCTTTATATTGAATAGAATAAAAAGCTAGTGAAGAAATCTGTTCCTCATAGTAGAGAACAAAGTGTAAAAAGTGTAATCAAATTTTAATTATTCTCAAAAATCTTCATTTTGGTTGATTGTTCAGCTATCCAAAGCTCTTCATTTGGTTTATTAGATCATAAATCCAATGTAATAGCTCAGGTAAACTAATCAATTTAAGATCCAAGTAAATCGTGTACTAGTTTTCCTTTAATTATAGATGATTTCCTTCTTAACGGAGACTCATGCTACTGCTTTTATATTTTCTCTCTCCAAAAAAGGAGCTTATGTTGTGTCTACATACAACTTACCAGTTGGCATCAGCATGCCCAAGTGCGTAGACATTAGCCTTCCAGCTTTGCTGTGCAAGGTGCTGGAGGCATCCGTGAGCGTGTTTTGCATAGGGTAGGGGAGTTTGGGTTAACATAGCAGTTCTATTAGGTTGAGGAGGGTTAAGGATGCTTCTACTAGGCTTTTCAGAACTATCTGGCCTCAGTATCTCTACACAGAACTTGTCCCCAGATCGTACTCTCCTCTAAAGCATCAACATTTCTCTAAAGTATGACATTTGCAGCCCTCAATATTTAGATTCTTCCTCAATATTCTTCTGTGTTTCCTCAGCGCCTAATAGAACATACTAAACAGAAGCTCACTGAGCACCACCTCCACATTTAACAGGCCCTGTAATAGGTGCTGATGATAAGGCACTGGACAGGACAGACCCAGCTCCTGTTCTCATAAAACTTCCATTCAGGGGGCGGGAAACCGAGTAAGTGCATAAACCCAGTTCCAGCTAGCGTAAGATCACTGCGGAAAATAAAACAGGGTAATGGGATAGCAAGCGATGGAGGTGAGTACTTAGATTGGGTGAACAGGGAAGGCTCCACTGAGGAGAAGAAATTTAAACATAAGCCTCATTCAAAGAAGCTGCCATTAAGAGAGCGTGAGAAGAACACAGCAACAGAACTGCAAGTTCAAAAGAACTGAGAAAGAGCAAATTTGGTTTGTGAGAGGAAAAAGCAAGGAGCCAGCCTGGCTAGAATCTAGGTTAAGGAGTGCCAGATGCTATTGGAGAGGTAGACTGAGGCCAAATCATGCATGATCTTGTGAGAAGGAAGTTCAGATTTCATTTTAAAGGTGGATGGGAAGATGCCTGAAAATTCACCGACTGATCTGTAGAACTTTAGGAAGATGATTTGTCCTTTGATATGAGGAGCATTGAAGAGTCCTCGTCTATATCATTTTACTTCAAGCCAACCCCAGTGCTGGGTCTCCTATTGGTCACAGCTCCAAGGTGCCTCCCCAGGATCATGAAGCAGAGGCAAGCAAGTTAGTCTTTCTGTACTCATTTTTTATCCAAAAAACGTTTGCTTTGCCTTTTTCTTTTAAAGATAGCACAAATTTTCATTGTGGTTCAGGAAGAGCCTAACCAAGGTCCACATACCCAGCTGCTTATTCCGCAGCTCCAAGGGTGCCTCAAACTCAACCACAACCCACTCCTGCCCGTCCTTCTCTGAAACCCAGCTCTTTTCCAGTGCCCCCGCCCAAAGGATAACACCCTCGCCTCTCCAGCTTTACAAGCCAGGTATTTGGGACTTATCCAATACTTCGCACACCTTCATTCCTGTATTTGGTCTTCACCAAGTTGTCCCTAAGAGTCTCTTAGTTCCCTCTTCTTCTCTCCAGCAAAACCAGCAGCGAGATCTTGGAGTCCAACCGCCATTATACATGAAGCGTCTCCGAACTGGCCTTCTCACAGTCACCCTTGTTCTCCTGCAATACACTGCAGCCTGAATGATCTTAAATATGCTTAAGGGTTTCCCTGGCTGGTGTAGCTCAGTGGGTTGGGCATTGTCCTTCGAACCAAAACGTTGCCAGCTTGATTCTCAGTCGGGGCACATGCCTGGGTCCCTGGTTGGAGGCCCACCAATTGATGTTTCTCTCACACGTTGATGTTTTTCTCCCTCCCTTCTCCTCTCTCTAAATAAATAAATTTTAAAAAAAATTTAAATATGCTTAAGGCTCTTTAATGACTCCTAAATTTGCTTGAGACAATCCCTAATCCAGGCTACAAGGTTCTGAATGGCCAGGCCTTGGCCATTCTCTCTGGACTCTTCTGTGTATCTGCTCCTGTCAATTCCTCAAATGCATCAGACTTTCTTTCATCTCTAGGTCTCTGCCCGTGTTCTTCTCGCCAACACCTTTCCTTCATCTGGTTAATGGCTACTCATTGTTTAGATCTCGCCACAAGCATCACTTCCTTAGGAAAGCTTTCTTGGGTTTCCCTGTTTTATGGCTTCATTATGTGTGTAACTTTCCTTTATATCACTTATCAAAATTTATAAATGTATGTTCAACTGAATCACTATATTACTGGATCAGTCTTCCCTACCAGTCTATGAGCTCCATGAAGTGGTGTCTTCCTAGTTCACCATTCCATCAGCATCTAACACAGAGCTAGGCACCTAACAGATGCTCAACAAATATTTGTTAACTGAACGAATGAGCTGTAACACCCATGATTACTCAATTCCATTCACACGCAATGCATGGCACGAGCTAGGTGCTGTGGTTAATGTAAAGGAACAAAAAGGGAACTTGCATTCCAGAAGCTTCAGAGATGAAAACAGACATGTAGTAACAGACAAGGAGTAAGAAGCATGTGAATAATAGAAGTTGAAAGGAAAGGGGAAGATTAATCCCCCAAAGGAGAAGGAGGCAAGCTTAAGAAATGTGGCTGAATCACTTTAATCTAGGCATTTCTTCAGTCTCTTAACAGATTTGATTTTATATCCTCAACAGTTCAGCTTTCCAAAATGAAGATCTAATTCTTTAATCTATTAATCTGTATATTGAATAAAAGTATACAAAGGTGAAATGGGGAAACATTATGCAATTTCCTTTTCGAACTTGAGCCAATATGTTCATTCTTCTCCTCCCCAAAGCTGCTTGGAAAGCCATGGGAAGCCCTGGCCAGAGGGCCCCACCCTGTGGCCTCATTTAGCCCCAATTCCCTCCTGTAGGCCCAGTGTCCAAACACAGTCACACGGGCGTTCCGGCTTCAACACAGGAATGTGAGGGGAGGGGCGCGCCGTTCAGGCCATAGCACTCACTATACGGTCTCGATCACACTGCCTCGCCTCTCTGGTCTTATCCAGATTAAGGTTTGGCAACTATATGTAGCCCACAGGCCAAACCCAGCTGGCCTCTTATTTTTTTATATAAAGTTTCTTTGGAACACACACATGCTTAATTATTACCTCTTATCTATAGCTGCTTTTACACTATAAGGGCAGAGTTGTGTAGTTGCAGTAGTGATCAAATGGTCTGCAAAGCCTAAAATATTTACTATCTGGCCCTTCAGGAAAAAGTTTGCTGACCCCTGACCTAGATGATCCCTTCTGGCTCCTCTTACCTTTTGCAAGAGCATGGAAGGAGCTGGAGACTATTACACTAAGTGAAATAAGCCAGTCAGTGACAGACAAATACCGCAGGATCTCACTTATATGTGGAATCTAATGAACACAATAAACTAATGAACAAAATAGAAACAGAAGCTTAGATACTGACAGCTGCCAGGGTGGAGGGGTCCTCGATGAAAAATGGTAAAGGGGTTAACGAAAGAACATTCACGTCTGACCCTTGGAGAGAAATGATATCGCGATTGACTGAGGCAGGGGTCAGGCAGTGCTGGGTGGAGGTGAGATAAAGGAGAAAAAGCAGAAACAACTGTAGTAGCATAAACAACAAATTTTTTTTTTTAAGATTTTATTTACTTTCAGAGAGAGGAGAAGGGAGGGAGACAGAGAGGGACAGAAGCAGCAATGTATGGTTGCCTCTCACATGGCCCTCATTAGGGACCTGGCCTGCAACCCAGGTATGTGCCCTGACTGGGAATCGAACCGGGACCCTCTGGTTCCCAGCCCGTGCTCAATCCACTGAGCTATACCAGCTGGGCAACAACAAATTTTATTTTAAAGACTCTTCTAACATTGTAAAATCTTATTCCTACCTTTGGCTTAAAATATCCTTTAGTTTGTCAGTGATTTTCCACCTTTTTCATCTCATGATACATATTAAACTAATTACTAAATTCTGCAGCACACACAAAAAATATATTATTGGTTTTTTTGCCGATCTGACAAAAAATAGGTAGTGTCAACAATAAAACTAAATTTAAAAAATGTGAGTTCAATTATAACAAATTGTTCAACAAAACTCTATTAATTCAACAAATTGTACATTTAATTTTATTAGCTAAGACTTTTTGCCTCCATTTAACTGACTAATTCTAATGTCTTCTGAAAACATAAAGAAAATAGGAAGTTGGCGAGTATAGACAATAAAATAATATTTAAGGAGAGAAAAAATAGTTAAAATTTGAATTGTTTACACAAGACATCTATTATTGTGTTGGCTGTTGTCATTTTTTATTTGACAATCTAAGGGTAAAGAGCTCAGTGCCCCTGACTAAAGAGTCACATATTGAATTTTTAAATTTTTTTGCAGCACACCAGTTGAAAACTGCTGGTTTATGTCTCCAAGTGCACCAAAAGGCATTAGTGACCTAGTGATTAGTCTAATAAGTATTAAATGCTTGACAGAGGTGTTTTCATTAATCTCACATTGTAACTAACCTCTGCACTGTCATGAAATAAGCTTGACTAGACATGGAACAAATCCTTCCATGTAGTGAATGCATTTTACATCTCTATAGCCAAATACATTCTCACTAATTATCGTTTTAGGGGCCCTGTCGAGTGCCCAATGCGGCAGGAGAAAACACAGGGAGCGAGACGTGCTCCGGCCTCACTGGTCCCCCCTCTCTGCATCAGATAGCCCTGCTAATCTGCACCACATAACCCGGCGTGGGGAGATGTGCTGTTTTGAATTGCTTGCTAGTTATTCCATTTGCATTAGCCTTGTACCCCAGGCTGGACAGTTAGCACCTTGGGGCCAGGGTTAATGCTTTGTGAACCAAAAAAGCACAGAGTTAAACAGCAGGAAGAGACACTAGCAGTCATAATCCAACCTTCTCACTTCACAGATGAGTAAACCGAGACCCAGGCCAAACAAATAAATTATCTTACTTCTCTTTAACTGTCATGGTACATATCAAGTGCTTGATTCTGAACTTCTGTTTGGCAAGGACTCCGAGAATGCTTAGAGAAGAAAATTAGAAAAGTAAATAAGAAGGAAAAAAATGTCCTGGGTCCTGACTTGAAAGGTCTTTGGGGGTGTGTTCTAGAAAACAATCTAAAGTCTACGTTTCATGTTTCTCTAACACAGCATTTCTTGACATGTATTCTGTGCAACTCGAAGAGATGCTCCAAGGAAACGTGGTCCTACAGTTAAACACATTCTGGAAAGGCCTCAGACCGTGCAACCCTCTTGGGGAGCCGCATGGATCTGCGCAGCAGGGCTCTGAGAAGCTCCACAGAAAATGCACCTGATTAACCCCGAGAGGCACAAGCATTTGGCAACAAAACAAAATTCACAGATCATCTATCCACATTTGAGGAAAAGAGAATAAATAATGTTTCTCAAAAATCACTTTAGAAAAAAATCTGTCCCCAGACAAATACTACCTAAGACTATTTCCCAAGATAATTTTGCCCATTTATCCATGTATTTCTGCTATGGTGTGCCACAAATCCGAAGGGAAAGAGACTAACTTTCTCTTTGTAAAACCACCTTCTATCAAGCTCCCATCCCTTCCTTTACGGTGCCTCCTGGATGCACCAGGTGTAAACCCCCCATGGTCCAGGAATGCGTCCTTGCCCTGGGCTTTCCCTCTGAGAATAGCAGGTAGTGGAAAATGGGGAGGGACGGTCAGGAAATTGGGGCTGCTGGGATCTGTAGCAGTTGAAAACAGATGGCTTTCCCTAGGCACTTCCTCCTGTCTGGTCCAAGTGGTATTTCCAGAAGAGAAAGAACTATGCAAGCAACTTGTTGTGTTATGATCCTTGGGATCTCTCTTACATACAGTAAATCTTAGCCCTAATTTCTAATTGAATTTGATAAGAATCAGCTATAAGCTGACTCATCTGATACAACTGTCAAGGAAATTTCGTTTGAAAAGACTAACTTGTTTCTAAATTTTAACTGACTACTTTAACCCCTTGAGACTGATACTTCTAATTTTGTCTGCTTACCATCTGTCATCATTTAACAATACTGCATTCAAAGAGTCTAAGTGAGGTCATTATTTGGCCCCCCCGCTAGAAACAAGCCCCACCCCCTTCCTGTGCTCCCTTGGGAGGCAAGCCCACACCCTCCCCAAGTGTGACTTCCCTGCCTGTCTGGCCTGAACCTCCGCCCATCCTCGCCTGACAGCCCAGCGCACACTGAGTCCAAACTCAATCCCTCGGCACATCTCTTCCTTAGGTCCCACTTGCTATCCTCTGATTCTGTGATTCTTTCAAATGAAAATTCCAAAAGTACTTCAGACCTCAGCTAAGGCCCATGGCAGTTATTTACTAAATCTGAACATACACCCTCCCTGTGGCAATTATACCCTAAGAGAAATAAGTGCATATGTTCACCAAAAAACATGTAAAAGAAAGTTCATAAACATAGTAGCCCGAAACTGGAAACAACTCAAATGCCCATCAACAGGTAAATATAAATAAATTGTGGTATATTCATACAATGGAAAAATTAAAAATAAAAATATATATACTGCCAATTCACACAGCAGCCTGGATTATGTTCAGTGAACAAAGCCAGACCCAAAAGAGTATTCACTGGATGCTTACACTCAGATAAAGCTCAATACTAACAGTGGTAGAAATCAGAGATACGCCTTTGGTAGGGGTAGAGGAAAGGAAGGACAAAAAAATTGGAAAGAAGGAGAAAGCAACTTTGTGAAGGAATAAATATTCTATTTCTTGATTAGGGTGATGGTCATATTTGTGTGTACTTACATAAAAATCTTTCAAGCTGTATCTGTAAGACTAGTGTGCTTTACACACTTTCTTATAAAGAGGTTTCACCTCAAAATAAAAGTTTTTTAAAAAGGGAAGGGGACCTGCCTCATATTAGTCATGCTAATGGGTGGACAGTTTGCATGTGAGCTCTGGCACGGTAAAATAATGTAAACTTTAAAAGTTTATGACCCTAGTTTGCTAATTCCAGGTAGCCCTTTTATCACATATCTAACAGGAGCGTGAGTTTGATGAAGAGATTTTGTTGGTTGGTCGGTTTATCTGTTGTTCCTTTCACTCAAGTTGTCTCACAGCTTCAAGTGACCATCATCTTCATCATCATCCAAGGAATTTGTGCATGCTCATGGCCACGTCAAAATACTTACAATTTCTATTATGTATTCTTCTTCAAAATGTATACTATGAACCATGGATCCAAAAAGCTGTTGACATGTCATAAAATGTTTACACTGGGGTCCTGGCCCTGACGTGGCTTGGTTGGTTGGAGTGTTGTCCTGTACACCAAAAGGTTTTTGCTGGTTTGATCCACGGGTTGGGCATGGAAGACAATCAATCAATATTTCTCTCTCACATTGACGCATCTCTCTCTGTCTGTTCTCTCTCTCTCTCTCTGTCTCCACCTCCCCCCACCCCCTGCTTCTTCTATCTCTAAAATCAATGTAAAAATGTCTTCGGGTGAGGATTTAAAATAAATGTTTGCACTGGGAAGGATGTTGGAAATTAGTGATCAACCTCATTTTACAGATTAAGAACAAGGGACCTAGAGAAGTCCGATGACCTGCCCAAGGTTAAATGGTTAAGCAGTGACAGAAGAGGGTGGAAAAACAAGCTTTGCGAGTCCAACTCTGATGCTCTTACTCTTCTATCCTTCTAACAAAGCCAAAATATCGTCACATTATTCTACCTTCTCAGAAACAGAGAGAAATGTCAAAGAAAGACAAAGTCCAGCAAACCCGGGGCTAGGTTAAACCACTATGGAATTGGCCACTCTCTGATAACAGGTGGACTCTTTCAAGTCAGGCCAGTACACTGAAGAGACTTTTACTCCCAGATATTAAAAAGAACTGGAACATTAATGTTTTCCCAAAAAGGTAATTTTCTTCTTCTCAGAACAGCCACAGTAATAACTTTTCAATTAAAAATAGAATCCCCTCAATTGGCACCCTGCTAAAAAGCAAAATGATGTAATTAAGGCAAAAAAAAAAAGTATAATCATGAATGTCAAATGATAAAAGTAACAAATTACTGGAATATTTTTTTGACAGAAGGTCTATTTATGAGCCATAGGTAACTTGCCTTCAGAGTTGGTCACAATATTAATGAAGCAAATGGTGCTTAAAACACTCCCCAAGGACTTCCACTGCTCACCAAGATGGGGTAGCAGGACCAGAGTTACCTTCTCACTTTAAACAGCACCCCAAAAATGGACAAGTATCTGAAATAATGGTTTTCAAGACACAGTACACAAGCAACGAAGAATAATGATCCCTGAAAGACAGAACACAAATGAGGTGAATCCTACAATTGCTCCAGCTTCCTGCCTCAAAAGGGTTTCCATGACACAACGCAGGGAGAAGGACTCCTGACAGGGCCCAGCAGACAACCTGAGACAAGGAAACAGAGCTTGGGGTGGGGCTGGCCAAGACATCTAGAGTTCACTCATTGGAGTTTTGAAGAGGAGAGGGACGCACTGACTAACTTCAGATATCTGAAGAGGGTCTCCCCCGAGTATTCCACTGAGTACTGATCAGTGCACACGCGTGAGGAAGCTACCTGAAAGGCTGGGGAAAGACACCTGAGAGGATTAAAGGTAACAATGCCCAGCTGTTCCCACCAGCCAGACTGAAAACCTCATGATTCGTGGGGCACTGGGTAGAGTCCCTTCAAGTGACCTGCATCGACAATGGGGAATAACCAGCTCTGGGTGAAATGCTGCTCTACCCCTCAAAATAAACCTTAAAAGCAAGACCCAAAAAGATCACATGTTTTCAAATAGTATAACTGTGCCCATAAACAAAGCTCAAGAATATTAATAGGAATACAAAAATATTCAATATATAACAAAATAAAATTTAGAATGTCTTCTATTCGATCAGAAAATTGCCAGACATACAAGTAACCAAGAATATAAACCAAAAACAAGGAGGGAAACCAAATTGGAATTGACATGGATGGTAGAACTAGCAGACAAGGCATTGAAACAGTTATAACTGTATTCCATGTGTTCAAAGGGTCAGACGTAGAAATATAAAAATACCCAAACCAAACTTCTACTGATGCATACAGTAAAGGCTGAGATAAAATACACTTGATGGAGTTAGTGGCAAATTAGAGATTGCAGAAGAAAAGATTTAGCAAACTTGGAAACAATAGAATAGGAGCTATCCAAAATGAAACAGAGAGAAAAGTGAATATTTTTTATATGAGCAGAGCATCAGAGAGCTGTGGAAAAGCTTCAGTGGAAGTCCCTTGAGGGGAGATAGGGTATCAAAATATATATATTTAAAGAAATAATGGACAAAAAGTTTTCAAATCTAATGAAAATACCAACTCACATGTTCAAGAAGCTCAATGAATCCCAAATACAAGAAATGTGAAGAAAACTATATCAAGACATTATAATCAAATTGCTCAAAACTGGTGATAAAGAGAAAATTCTTAAAATCAAACAAGAAAAGAGACACATAAGACAGAAGGGAAGAAAAATAAAGATGACAGCAGATTTTTCTTTGAAAATAACATAAGAAGTTAGTGGAGCAACATCTAAAATACAGAACGAAGAAAACGGTCAACCTAGACTCTATATCCAACAAGAACATCATTTTTCTTATTTACTCTTTAAAATAGATTTTATTTACTTATTTGAGAGAGAAGGGAGAGAGAAAAAGATGAGAACCATCGACATGTGAGAGAAATATTCATCATTTGGCTCCCCTTTGCATCTTGACTGGTGCCTGAACCTGCAACCCAACCATGTGCCCCAACCCAGAATCCTTTGCTTTGCCAGAGGGCCCCCAACCAAGCCACACAGTCAGGGTTGTTATTTATTTACCAATAAGTTTAAATCCTCGAGAGGTACAGCACTATGCAGACTCTGTGTCCAATGGTCTTAGCAGGAAGGTTGCTTCAGAATTTAGCATGAACCATGCCACTGTTTCTGTGAGCACGGGTTACCTCTCCCCAGATGACTCTGGTTTTGTTCGGTTTGCTGCCAGGAGTCACTGTCTCATCCTCTGCTTTGTACACAGAAGCTCATCTCTTGCCCAGATAGAATTCAGTTTCATCGTGAGCATATACACCCTCAGTTTAAGAAGAGCTGTGTGCTCCCTCTGGTTCCGAGACCCTGCTCACAGCCAGCAAAAATGGCCTCGGACTGCCACCTTCCAGACCTGTTCATTGTTGCAGAAGTCCAGTTCCTGGCAGGCTCCACAGGCTTCAAGGTGGCGAAAATGAAAAGTCAAGAATATCATTTTTAAAATCAAGCAAAGTAAACTGGATTTCATAAAAAATTAAAACTTCTACTCTTCAAAGGATACTATAAAGAGAATGAAAGACAAGCCACAGACTAGGAAGAAATATTTAAAAGTAGAAATTGGACATAATGATTTTTACCTAGAATATATAATGAACTCTGAAAACTCAACTCTAAAAAACAAAGAAACAAATTTTTTAAAATGGGCAAAACATTTGAAGAGACACTTCACCAAAAAAGATGGACAGATGGCAAATAAGCACATGAAAAGACACTTAACATCATCATATTCTTTACTGAATGCCTAAGATCTTAAAGGCCAAATATACTAAGTGTTAACACAGACATGGAGCCATTGAACTCTCCTACCCTGCTGCTGGGGATTTAAATTGGTACCAGCCCTCAAGAAAACAGTTCAGCGATTTCTCAAAAAATTAAACTTATATGAACACTATGATCCAGCCATTCTACCTCTGTGCATTTTACCCAAGAGAAACGGAAGTGCGCGAACACTTGTACATGAATGTTTTTAGAAGCTTTATTTGTAATAGTCAAAGGCTGCAGACAACCCAAATGCCCATCAGCAGGCTATCGGATAAACAAACTATGGTACATCCACACAGTGGAATACTACTAGGCAATAAAAGGGAATGAGCTATTTTTAAACTCTAGAACATAATGAATCCAAAAATAATTATACTAAATAAAAGAAACCTGACCCCTACCAATAAAGTAAAGCTATGGTGTTATCTATGTAAAGTTCTAGACAATGAAAACTAATTGTATTGATAGAAAGCCGATCAGTGTTTTCCCGGGGGCGGAGGGCAGGAAGGGATGGCTGGGAAAGATCACACAGCAGCACAGGGAAACTTCAGGGGAGGCAGATCATTATCTTGACTATAGCGATGGTTTCCGTGGTATAATCACATGTGACGACATCGTACTGTAAAAGCATGCAGTATTATGTATGAATTATACCTAAATAAAGCTTTTTATAAATAAATAAATACACTCCCCTATGATGTCACTGTTTCTTGAATGCTGCAGTCAACTTGCACTATTTCTAATAAATGTATTTAGTATAAATACAACTCAGAAACATTAGTGTTTTTTTCACTCCTATCTTCTTAAATATTTTAAAACTAACACCTATTTACACAATGCACTAAGCAATAGAAGCTGTGATTACCTAACCTATTTCTAATAATCCTCTTTCATTTGGGGCAGGACAATTAACGAAATTGTACTAGAGACTTGCTGAGCTCACAACTTAATCTATTACTTTCTGGCAGAAAACTGGAATGGTGCCCATGTGGTCTAACATCCTACTGCGCCTTTCTCTTCCACAAGTCTCCTTTACCATCTCATAGTTACTCTGCCTGAGAGAATATTAATTTACCAACCAGGAAGCTACCTCACGCCACAGGAGCACAGAGACTATCTGAGAGCAGAGATAATATCACCATCTGTGTCTGAACCAGGCTCCCGAGCCCTGGCAACCCCTGCCTGTCTGATGCACAAGAGGCAGGTGGTCATATGGCAGAGAAAGTAGAGAAGTCTATAAATTATCAGCTTTGAGACTAAAAAGATGCATGATGACAAAACTGCTGACATTTAACCTCAAACCTAAAAACTGCATGACTTTTTGCAGCTCAGTGATTTCCCTCCTTTCTCCCCGGTCACCTGAGGTCAAAGTTTCTTCATTTAAGCATTCTGCTAGACTTTGACTACTTAGCACTTCTCGTGAAAACAATTGATGTAATTTTCTAAGTTCAAATATTTATAAAATTAACTGCCTTCTTAATTAACAAAGCAATCACTGCAATTTTCAATTTACCAGTGAGCCTCCAAATTCTAAAAGTTCTACTTGGTCTGTCACAGTTTGGAATTGAGAATGTATTGCCGCTGAAAACAATGCTCTCGCCTATTGATTCATTCAGCAAATTTTCGAGGGCTGCCTATCATCTTAAAGCTCCTGGGGACTCAGGGGGTTCAGGACATTGTTCCTGTACACAGAGAGTTTTCATTTTAGTACAGAAGTAGAAGCGTGCAAAGAATAAAATAATACGTATGTGATCAATTGATACATGGTAAGTATTATAAATGCCATTTAGAGCAGTGTTTCTTCAAATTTGGCCCATGAACTACTAGAATGTCAGTTCCCTGAAATGTGTTTAAAAATGCAGATCCCTGAGCCCTTCTCTGGCTCTCCTGAAGCCAGATCCCTGGCAGTTACTCGTATGAACACAAATTTTCAGACAATGATGTAAATGGTACATGCAATGTACTATAGAAATTTTAAAAAGGAAGCATCTCTTTCAACTGCTATGGTCAGGGAAAGGTTTAGAAATTCAGAATTGATGAATAGGATTCCATAGCGTGGAAATTGAAACCAAAACTTTCCACACAGGGATTCTGAACTGGGAATGACAGAGCAAGGACCTGCAAAAACCCACTCCTCTCATAAAAGCAGTGAGAATACTAGCAAAAAATTGTCAAAATCATCTTTTTCAGAACTCTAGAAATTAGTCATAGGCTTATAATAATCCAAGATTTTTTTTTTAATTTTTTTATTGTTGTTCAGTTACAGTTGTCCCCATTCCCCTCCTCCTCACCATTACTTAAGCGGCCTAATCTCCGTAAGAAACAGGGAGTTTTGTGGCATTTTACGTTTCCCTGTTTCCATCCCCCTCTCCCAAGCTCTATAGTAATCATGAACATCAACAGCCTTGCAATGCACAAAAGCCATGAAAACCAGAATTTAGCAGCGGGTAAAACCAATTTAAGATTCCCCAAAAGCCCCATCCCTCTATTTGACCTGTCTGGCAGTGACCTGAACACTTCCGCTTCCAAGGCTCATCTTTACTGACCTGACTCAGAGCTCATTCAGTGGAAACAGGCTTTTTCCCCTGGGGCATTGGTCAAAAACAATCAGCAGAAATTCTTTAATATTATAGCTGCCTGAGGCAACAGTGGCAGTGGGAACAAACGAGAAGATAAAAACTTAAAAAGGAAAAGCTATCCTTAAAATGAGAAGTCGATAGGAATTCGGAAGAGTTGTGACCTGTTTCTGGATAGCTGAAAGGCCATATGCAGAGCTATGTGTATTTCCCACCTCTGGCTGACCATAAAGCTCTGGGCAAGCCGGAAGTAAAGGCTAAGCTATGTTGTAAATTCTACCACTGCACTGAAGACATTCCCTAACACAGAGAGAGTTCTTGGATAAGTAGGAGTAAACAGTTTTACAAGGAGCTGGCAGGGAGTGCGAGGGATTGGGACAACTGTAATAGAACAACAATTAAAAAAACAGATTTAGCCCTGGCTGGTGTGGCTCAGTGGATTAAGCGCTGGCCTGTGAACCAAAGGGTTGCCAGTTCAATTCCCAGTCAGTGCACATGCCTCGGTGGCAGGCCAGGTCCCCGATAGGGGGCATGCAAGAGGCAACTACACATTGACATCTCTTTCTCCTTCCCTTCCCTTCCCCTCTCTCTAAAAATAAACAAATAAATAATTGTTTAAGATATAACAAAAAATAAAAGTTGGTTGGGATCAGGCTATTAAAAAAGTCCCAGCTTAAAGTGATAAAGGCCCGAAATAAAATAGGAGCTTTGGAAATGGAAAGGAAAGATAAAGTGAAATATTATAAGTAGACCTAGAGGTTGATGCCAAGGGCAGTGTATATGGGAAACATTCGGAAATGACCTAACGTGTTCAAGTCTCAGTCATTGCAAGAGGGCAACTCCATTGGCAAAAGTAAGGCAATAACAATTGGTTAGAAAAAGAAAGAAAACTATGAAGAGTCTGATTTAGGACACATGGAGCTTGAATCCCTGAACATACAAGGAGAAACCACCAGTAAGAGGTGGAAAACATGGGATTTAGAGAGATTGAGGAAACAGTTACGGTCTTGGTTTACTCCTCCTATCCTGGAATCCCCTCTAGTTTAACATTCATCCCAGACAATAGTGTCACAGTTTGAGCAATAAATTGCATGGCCGCCCTATCACTGTGGGAAAAGGTAAAAAGATGAGGGAAGAGAACACAGGACAGGACTTTGAGCAATGCCCATGGACGGGTGAGAGCAGAAGGAGAAGAGCCGGTTATGGAGACAGAAAAGCACAATCAGAAGCAGGACCCTGTACTCAGAGAAGTGAAGAAGGAACCTGACTGGGGAAAGATTTACTTTTGCTGGCTTTGGTGTGGTCATCAGCGACCCCAGGAGACAGATTCCCTCAAGCTGTGAATTATTAAAGACACATATTTCTTCTTAATTTCGTGATTCAAAAAAGTTAGGAGACAGTTTGTTTTCTAATGCTAAGCATTTTTGGTGGCTGCTAGGAACTAGCAGAGATGAAGTAATCAAAGATCAAAGTAAGAGCTAAGATAATAAAAAGGTCAATGTCCCATAGGAGGTCAGGACCGGAGGGAGGGAAATCAGAGAGGCAAAATCAAAATATCATGTAAATGATTGCTTTGAAATGTCAAGGAATTTTTCTTAAGAACGGATGAAGGGGTGAAGGCAGAAAATGTCTGAAACAACGAGAGGTGGTGATGGCAGATAAAAGGAAGAGAAAAGGAAGGTGCTCCCTGATACCAGGAACAGCCTCCATCTACCTCGTGTAGTTGCGCCTGCCCACTTGGATTCAAATCTCAGCACTGCCACCAGGTCTGTTATTTCAAGCAAGTTATTTGACCTCTCTGTGCTTCATAATAATATCACTGTCCTGAGGTTGAATTTATACAAAAGGAAGTGCTTACAACAGAGCCTTGTCCGTAATAAGCACGCAGTTGTTATTTTACATAGTACTGTTTGGAGCCACACTGCCTTGCGTGATCAGTGGAGCTCTCCAAATGCTCCCTGAATGGATGAAGTCAGAATCCAGGTAATCCTCCAAGAGCTAGGATGTGAAGATGTTGTGGAAGAATAAAGATGAAGACGATGAGAATTCTAGAATTCTGCCTGCAAAATTAAAATGACTAATAATCGAGGTCACATTAATGAGGACGCCCCTAAAACCCAAAGGAAGCTGATGGTGACCAGCAGTGATAAGGATGAAGAGGAGTGAGGGGCTGTGCAGGGAAGAGCAGTGGAACAAGTTAAAAGATTAACTCCAGCATTCCCACATAATGAAGTGCTTCAGTTATCCCCATAGTATCTGGGAGACACGTTAGGGGAGCTCATTACAGAAAAGCATTAGCCAGTCAGGCACACACAGAGAACCCAGAGAAAGATGCACACAAAACACCCTTGCTTTCCCACACTGTCGTCCTTCAGTTAATTCAGCCCACCTCAGACAAGCATTTTAAGTTCCACTGTCTCTCTCTGGACTTCCTCCCTCTGTCCTCCCACCACCTGTCCCGCCTCATTGGTCCTTTTCTACCTCCTTTCCCTCCTTCCAAGCCCCAACTCTTGGACCTTCAAATCTTACTGAAGTCTCCAACAACTGCAAGCTAAGCTATAGAAACATAAAAAAATAAATCTTTCTCAAGTTAACATTGACCACCTTTCAGAGCAAACTTTTGATTTATTATTATGCTAACGAAATCTCTACCTCTTTTTTCCAGTCTACAAAAGATCCCCTTGGTACCTGTGGTAAGAAAAGAAATAGAAGCAGTCAGGGACAAAGAAAATCCTGTCTTGCCAGGTAAAACTGTTAAGCACAAAGTTTGTCTTAGCCTCTAGAATAGTGTCTAAACAGGGTAGTTCCCTAATAAATGTTGAATAAATGAGTAAATTCATAAATACAAACTCTAGAGTAAAACATGGCTGACCTGAACAGCAATGACCTTGGCATACATGATAGTATTTCTGAGTCTTTTGTTTGCTAACTCATTCTGTGTTAAATTAGTTGCATTGAGTCCCAAGTTTTCACACCTTCCTGAATACACACCTTTCGGTAGTTTCTTCTCACATTAACTCTGGACTTGGCCGTGTGATTTGCTTTGGCCAATGGGAAAGCAGTACATTTGACTGAGCAGAAGCTTGAAAAAACATGCACCGTTAACTTCCACTAACATGAAAACAATCCTGAGCTAGCCTGCTGGAGGGACGTGAGAAACACAGGATGGACCGATGAACTGTCCCTGTCAAGATCATCTCAACCACACCAGCCACCAGCCTACCCACCAGGTGACCACACAGATGCATTTTGGACCCTAGTCAAAATCAGCAGAATCACCCAGCTAACCCTTCAACTCATGAGATATAATAAGCACTTACTGTGTTAAGCCACACAGTTTGGGAGGTATTCAGCAGCAACCGCTAATTGATACACTTTAAAACCCCAAATCCCCATCTGGCTAAATCAGACTGGCAGCGCTGCTGCACCACCTTGTATCTGTGTCATGTGACGCAGACCCTACGTGGCCGTGCGTGGAAGCACTGCGGGGAGCGCACCTGAACTCTCTCCTGCTTGCCCTTCACCTTTAATTACATTGGGAGAAATGGAAACGAACGTTAAAGACAGCTTTCTACCAAGCATGAACTACCAAGACTAACTGCATACTGAAAAAGGAACCATTTCCCTCAGCTGAACACTTCCAAACAAGTTTCAGCCCCTGAGCATTTTAAACACAGATAGAAAACAATATTAATAATGTATGGATATACACACACATAGATATGTACTTATATCTATATGGCTCTTAATGAATCAATGCAAGGGACATTTTGAATGTGAAAATGGTGTGAATTTCCACACTTCTATCTGGATTTTCAGGCACCAGACCCATCAATCTCTAAACTCTGACACCAGGCAGTTCATTGTTTTTCAAATTTACGACATTTTTCAGTCCATTGTTTTTAAACTGTCACCCTCAGTGGGTTGCTAGCACAACTCATTGCTACTCTTAGCTCCCACCGAGCTCCAGTGATGTGCTAGCAAAATTTTCAGTTGACCGGTGGCCAGAATGATAAATCCTCTCTGTGTGCTTCCTCTGGTGACATTACTAGTATTGTCCTCCACCCTTAGCCCAAACAGACACAGTTAAGATTGTGATTGTCCACCCTAAACACAGACACTGAAAATACAAAAATGAAAATAGCAATTCTACCAATCTCTTGGTGAGATGGAAGACTCTCACCCAGACATTCCAATAGTTAGTTTTATGTCATTGCTGCAGAAATGTCCCTAATATTGCAACATCTGTCTCATCTCTTGAGAAACTATTCTGTTTCTGATTCTCAGTTTTAAAAGGTCTGTTTTGACCTGCTGAATTTTCTCATTTGTTTTCTGAAATGCATGACTTATGTGCTTTATTCTCATCTCAGGGAATGGCCTGACTTTTTCCCAGAGTTCCAAAAGTAATTACATGGGGTTCAGTGAAGATGGAAGTCAGTTCCTCCTCTCTGTCCTTGGTTAGGTATTAGCATAAGTTGGAGTAAGTGCCTGGATGCAGGAATCAAAAAAACTAGGTCCAGCTGACTCTGTCCCTAACCAGGGAGTTGGCCTCGTACAAGTCACAATCATATGTGATCCTCAGGATCCTCATCTAAAAAATGAGAATTTGGATGATTTCTGAGCCTCCTTTTAGTACTAAAAGCTTATTAATTACCCACAGAATTTTGTGATTTAAGATGGGGTTACATCTTGATAAACCCATTGTAACTTGAAAATATTGTAAATGGAAAATGCATGTAACACTACACCATTGAGTAGCTAACAGTTGTTTACCCTCACGATTGCATGGCTGAATGAGAGCTGCAGCGCCTTGCCACTGCCAGCATCAGGAGAGATTATAATTCCACATAGTGCTAACCCAGGAAATGATCAAAATTCCAAACTCAAAGTACAGTTTCTACAGAATGAGTATACCTTTGGCACTATCCTAAAGTCAAAAAATCTAAGTGGGACCATCATAAGTCCAGTACCATCTATATATACTTTTTTCAATATTTATGGTGTTTCCAATCAGTATACCTATGTCTGTCCAGAAAAAGTCCAGCCATTGTTAATATAAAGAGAACAAATTACACAACATTGATGTAACCTGGCAGCCAGGAGAGTGGACTAGAATGCGCATGTATGAACAATGACAATTTCACTGCACTAGTCAGTGAGGGCAGTAGATGCCATTGAGTGAGCATGTGTGCTGTGTGGCTGTCGCATTCAAAATGACTGAGCAAGTAAAGTAACAAATCTGCATCAATTTTGCATTAAGCTTGAACATTCCTCTGCAGAAACTATTTGGACGGTTCAGAAGGCTTTCAGGGATGATGCAATGAGTGTGGTGCAAATAAAAGTGTGATATAAATGCTTCAAAGATGGTCAAGAATCTTTGAAAGTGATCCACATTCTGGAAGGCCTGCAACAGCAGAACACCTGAGAATATTGAATGTGCACGGGCTGCAATCAACAAAGATTGGTCACTGACAGTGTGAGAACTAGAAGCTGATCTGGGGATTCCAAAAACTACTGTGTCTGAGATTTTGATGCAGGATCTTGGCATGAAACATGTCGTAACAAAATTCATTCCGTGGCTTCTGCCACCAGAGCAGAAAGAACATCATGTAGTTGCTAACGACTTGATTCAAACCACTACCAATGAACCAGATTTCCTCAAGGTCATAACTGGAGATGAGTGGTGGGTCTGCAGCTATAATCTGGAAATGAAGGCCCAGTCATCCCAGTGGAAGTCACCTGGTTCTCCATATCTGAAGAAGCTGCAGCAAAGTTGCAGCAAGATCAGGACCATGTTGACTGTGTTGTTTTTTTTTTATTGGGAAGGTGCTGTCCATCACAAGTACACCCCTCCAGGCCAAACAATTTATAAGGAGTACTGCTTCAATGTTCTTCATCAGTTGAGAGATGCGATACAATGAAAATGGCCACAGCTGTGGGAAATTAGTGATTGGCAGCTTCATCACAACAACGCAGCCACTCATACATCACGTCTCGTGCAGAGTTTTTGGCAAAACATCAAATCACTAGGAAACTAAGCCCCCTACAGCCCAGATTTGGCACCCAGTAATTTCTGGCATTTCCCCAAACTAAAATCACCTTTGAAAGGGGAGAGATTTCAGACTGTTGATGAGATTCAGGAGAACACAACAGGGCTGCTGATGGTGATTCCAACAAAGGATTTTGCAGAGTGTTTTGAACAGTGGAGGAGACGCTGGGAGACCTGTGTGAGGTCCCAGGTGCCTACTTTGAAGGGGACTGAGGCGTCATTGTCCTATGTACAATGTTTCTTGTATCTTGTATCTTCTTCAATAAATGTCTCTATTTTTCACATTACTGGGTAATTTCTGGACAGGTCTTATATTTCTTTATTTAAATTGTACACCTGTATAACAACTGTATAAAATGTTCATAAATATATTTTTAGTTTCCCATTCCATTTTAGGATTGAAAGGATTTGAAAAGTAATTAGGTAACCCAATCAATGAACAAACATTTATTGATCATTTATTTTGTGCCAGGCCCTAAGCTAAAGAATTGGGAAAATAAAATGAAAGTGATTACAATACTGATGTAACTAATTATTTCTTAACAAAAACAGTGAATGAGAGACTTCTACACATCTCAGCCTCGACCCAAAGCACACATCTAGCCTAAAAAGTGTTTAATTCAATGGATAACTGTATTATACAGGATTCGAGAAGAGGCCAAAATCTTTTGTTAAATAACTATATTGATAATACACATCCTTCAGTGTATTCTAAAGAGATAATGTGAAAGTGATTTGAGTTCTGAGAGCTATTTAAATTAATTAAATTAGGAGTGAGGCAGGGATCGGGAGACCGTGAGTAGTCCAGGCATAGGGAACAGTATGTGCAAAAGGACATACCATGTTTTGCTGTGTATAATGCGTACCCATGTTTTTGGCCAAAACTTTCAGGAAAAAAAATCTTTCATTTTAATTTAATTTTTTTTATTTATTTATATTCAGAAACAGAACTGATTATCATATTCCAGGGTATTATGTTGCATATGGATATCATTATTGCTTTCTAGGGTTACACTTTTAATGCATAAGAATATATAAAGGAATTAAAAACATTTATATAGATACAAAATTAGTACTACACATGTATAATGCACATCTTTTTTTTT
>PVJI01018999.1:0-10743 GCA_004026765.1 Micronycteris hirsuta
AAAAAAAAAAGTTACATAACACCTAAATCATAGTCGCTAAGAGTGCAATTACATCTAGTAGCTATTTTACTCTAATTTTATTACAACCACCCAACCCATATACTTTGTACTGTTAAAGTTAAACTTTAACCAAATCTAGATAAGAGGCACATTTATATTTATGAAAAATATTTTCAACTCAGTAAATATATTCTTTTCTCTAAATGGTATCCAAACTTCCAATGTCATCTCCCATTCAACAATATATCAGAAAAGAGTTTAAAGCTAGCTAATTTTCTGTATTTTTCCCTGGGTATTCAACTCAGCTTCCGTCTTGTGGCTAGAGGATTTATGAATGGTCTCTTCTCCAGAAATTGTGCATGAGTGGGGGATGGGGTTGAGGGGGGAAGTGGTCCTGTATTATTCTTTTAAAAAAGAAAGTGGAAAGGAGCACTATATTAAATACAAAATGTAAAAATATAGAAATGAATCCATTACATTGATATCTTTTAAAATTTATTTCTATTGAAGTATTTTCAGTATACAATCTTAATTTGTTATATTAGTTTCAGGTGTACAATATCGTGATCTGATGTTACTATATGTTACAATGTGATCACCCACTAATTCTACTAATCAGCTGTCACCATATAAACTTATCACAATGTTATTGATATTCCCCCACCTTTTTATCCATTTCCCACACCCTCCCCGTGGTAACCATCCCTTTAGTTTCTGTTTCTATGAGTCTGTTTTCATTTTAGTTTGTTTTATTTTTTTAGATTCCACATATACATGAAGCCATGTGGTATTTGTCATTCTCTGCCTGACTTAATTCACTGAGCATAATGCCCTCTAGATCCATTTATTTTGTTGAAAATGGCAACATTTTATTCTCTTTTTATTGTTGCATAAGACTTCATTATGTGTGTGTGTGTGTACAAATATACACATGTAAGACATATATCTCACATCTTCTTTCTCTATCCATCTGTCAGTGGCCACCTAGGTTTGCAATAGTCAAGATACGGAAGCAGCCTAGGTGCACACTGACATTTTTTCAGTGCAGAAATTTGCTGTTCACGTAATATCATTGGCATTTTCCTTTATTACTAAACGCCCTTTAAAAGACATAGCCTCTTCACTCCTGTAGCTACCATTGTTAAAACCATGTAATTCCTAACATATAAAACATATTAATTTAGAGCATAAAACAAATTACTCCTCATGAACATCATACCAAAAGACTAATATTAGCTCAGAAACATAAATGATATTACATACCCTATATCCTTTATAATCAGCACAGTTAATAATAACACTTTACTCTGCTAATATTAATTAAAGATTTACTATACATCTTGTATTTGTACGCTTTAACTCTTTTAGATAAAGTTTATTTTCTAGTAAAACAATTATTCACTGAAGAATGCACAAATGTTTAAGTAAACATATAGTTTTTAAAGTCCCAAGACTTTTTTCTATGTATCTATTTTTATATTTTATTCATTTTATTTCTCTGACAAACACTGAATAACACAGATTTTGGTGCTGAAAGTGGTATACTAGAAGTCAAAAGTTTAAGTTTGATCTTAGGGATTTAAAGAAAGCTATTTTCTACTTTTTCATCTTCTTCCCTATCTCTCAAAAATGCACACACACACACAAATCACATTTTTGAGTCATTCTGAACTCCATTTTACACTATATTGAACAGAAAATATTGTGCTGAATTAAACTACAAATATTTATCTTGTGGTACTACCATAATTTCTCTTTCAAGTAATAGCTGATAGCATATACAATTCCTTCATGTCTGCAACTACAAAGTCATCCCTGACTTGGAAGTTGTGTACAAGTCTCCCTTGACTGTGATTAGGCAAAAGACTGTCTTTCTATCAATACCCATATCATCTTATAAAATGTCGCTTGAAGAAAGGAGACATTGTCAGTTTTATATGCTACAACAAATTCTATTTTCTGATTGAATTGATGAGATACAAATCAAATGACAGAGCTGCAGTCTGGAATAGATGGCCATATGTAATTTCAGATCATGAAACATATTCATCCATACATGCATGAAATGCATAAACATGACCACAAAATGTCAGTGGCATACAACGAACATTTAATTAGTTCACTCTTGGGTGCAAGATGGTCTTGGTTATAGGGATGGCTTTGCTTCAAGCTAAGGATCACTTTAAAGCATGGCTCCTCTTCTCGCTGAGATTTGCTTTCATGCCTCCTCTATGCGTTTCTTCTGGGCTCAAGTCTGAGGAAACAGCAGTTACAAGAGGAAGCTCCTTTTATGGTGGCAACAGAGATGCAAGGAAGTCAATAGAAATACAAATGGTCCCTTAAGGGAATTGGCATTTGTCACTTCTGTTTCCTTATATTGGCCAATGAAAAACATATATCTGAACCTAACATCAGGTGGTAGGAAAATTTATGCTGCTCCATTTCCTAGAAGGAAATGCAACATCACGTGGCAAAGGATATGAAAAGTAAGAGTGTAAAGCTGGGAACAATGATTAAAATTATCACATATAAAGAAGTATAGGCGTAGTGTGGAATTCTTGTATATCATTATGGAAATGTAATGTTAAAACTGTTATATTTGACTTAATTTTAAAATTTAAATTAATGCTAAAAGTTACAATAACACTGATACTGCATAATGGATACTCAGGTTATACTTTATACAATGAACTTTCTAAAAGAAGTGTGCCCATTAATCCAGATGTTGGAGTCTTACGGGAATAGACACATTTATTTTTACCAATCTAAAAAGAACCTATCAAATGTGCAGAAATTCTAAGGGTTAGGGAAGTAAACATTTATACATCTGAAATATACTGCTCAAATACATGCCTACATTTATATTACAAATTTCTAAGAAAATATATTCATATAGTCTCCCCACATCACCCAAATATTTAAATTGTTTTAGTATGAAGTGAACTCTTTTATCTGCATTTTCTTGCTGAAAGGAATGTTTGGAAACAGGCTCCTTTGATATGTTTCAAATACTAAGCCATCGACTTCTTGAAATTGTACCATAGTGACACCTGTACATTTATCACATAGAATTCTAGTATTATGGCTTCACATGTCATGCTAGTTGAGACTAAGTGTTTTACAATCCATTTGAAGTTTCTTTGTTGAGATATTTGGTTCTTTTCTTTAGCTGCAATACCTTAAATGCGCCATGCATTGTGATACAGGTAGCTCATTGGAAATGTAAACATAAGGCATTCATAATACCCATTTATCATATTCACTAAGCCTTTATTTCTAACCACAGAATCATGTAATTTATATTAGAGTCTTGAAAATTGCATTGGAATCTGAAACAAAAATAGTGTTTCCCTGTCATCAAAGGGAAAATAATACCTGTTCCTCTCTTGAAAATTGCAGTAGTTCATAGTTTCATGAGGCACTTTTGTCAGAACTTTGAAAAAGTAACTTGGAACACAAAAACAAAACCAAGGGGGAGAGTGGAAGCAAGGGAGGCAGGTGGGTTTGGATGGGGTGGGGTGGAGGGGAGGGGAGAAAATGCAGACAACTGTAATTGAACAACAATCAAGTAATTTAAAAAAAATAAAATTAAAAAAATAATAAAAAGTACCTTGGAGATTGCAGGCTTGGTTCCAGAACACCACAATAAAATGAGTAACACAGTTAAGTGAGCCACAGAATTTTTGGTGTCCCAGTGCATGTGAAAGCTATGTTAACACTGGACTGTACTCTATTAAGGATGTAATAACATTATAACTAAAAAAAAACAAGGTAAATACTTCATTGCTAAAAAGTGCTAATTATCATCTGAGCCCTCAGTGAGTCAGCGTCTTTTTACTGGTGGAAGATCTTGCCTTGACGTTGAGGCTCCTGACCGATGGGGTGGTGGCCGCAGAAGGCTGAGGTAGCTGTGGCGATTTCTTAAAACAAGACCACAGTGAGCTTTATTTTATCAATCGCATCTTTCTTTCACAAATGGTTTCTTTGTAGCATGTGATGCTGTTTGGTAGCATTTCACCCACAGTAGAACTGCTTTCAACATTAGAGTCAGTCTTCTCAGACCCTGCTGCTGCTTTATCAACTAAGTTCATGTAATACTATTTTTGTTATTCTTAAACCACCACCCAGCTCAAATAATCTTCCATCACCATGTATTTGTCCCCATTCACTTTTATTACCCCTCACCTCCTTCCCTCTGGCAACCACCAGACTGTTCTCTGTGTTGATAAGTTTCAACTTTATATCCCACATGTGAGTGAAGTCATGTAGTTCTTAGCTTTTCCTAACTGATTTATTTTGCTTACCATAATATTCTCAAGGTCCATCCATGTTGCTGCAAATGGCACTATTTCATCTTTTCTTATGGCTGAGTAGTGTTCCAGAGTATATATGTACCACATCTTCTTTATCCAGTCCCATATAGAAGGACACTTGGGTTGTGTCCATGTCTTGGCCACTGCGCATAATGCTACCATGAAATTAGGGGTGCACATATCTCTGTCAATAAGTGTTTTCATGTTTTTTGGTAGATATCCAGAAGAGGGATCACTGGGTCACATGGGAAGTCTATTCTTAGTTCTCTCAGGAACCTCCTTTCTCCTTTCCATGGTGGCTGTACCAGTCTACTTTCCCATCAGCAGTGAATGAGAGTCCCTTTTTCCTCTCAACTTCTTCAACATTCGGTATTACTTGTCTTGTTAATAATAGCCGTTTTAGCAAAATGAGGTGGTACTCATTGTAGTTCTGACTTGCATTTTCCTAATAGCTAGTGAAGTTGAATATCTTTTTATAAATCTGTTAACCTTTTGTATGTCTTCTTGGTAGAGATGTCTGTTAGGTCCTCTCGCCACTTTAATGGGGTTGTTTGTTTGGTGTTGTTGTATTTGTTCTTTATGTATTTTGGATATTAACCCCTTATCAGAGTTGCTGTTTGTGAATATCATCTCCTATTAAGTTGGTTGCCTTTTTTTTGTCTTTTATCTTTTGCTGTGTAGAATCTTTTTTTAGTTTGATACAGTCCCACTCATTTATTTTTGCCTTTATTTACCTTGCCTTTGGAGTCAAATTCATAAAATATTCTGTATAACGAAGGTCCATTAGTTTAATACCTATATTTTTCTATGCAATTTATTGTTTCAGATCTTTATTAAGGTCTTTGATACATTTTGCATTAATTATATTTTACATTAGGGCCAACTGTAATCTAATTTTCTTCTCTTGAATGTATCTTTCCAATTTTCCCAGCACCATTCACTAAAGAGGCTCTCTTTTCTCCATTGTGTGTTTTTGGCTTTTTTGTAAAAAGTTATTTGCCCATATGTGTGCTTTTATTACAGATCTCTCAATTCTGTTCCATTGGTCTGTGTGTCTGTTTTTCTGCCAATACTGTTCCGTTTTGATTATCATAACTCTGTAATATAATTTGAATCAAGTAGTGTAAACCCTTCAGCTTTGTTCTTTTTTCTCAGAATTCCTTTGGCTATTTGGGGTCTTTGTGGTTCCATACCAGTCTGATGATTTTTGTTCTATTTCTCTAAAAAATGACACTGGGATTTTTATGGGGATTGCATTAAAGCTGTACACTGTCTTGTGTAACATGGCCTTTTTAACTGTGTTGATTATCCCAATGCATGAAAATGGAATCTTTCCATTTCATTGTATTTTTTAATCTATTTTAATAATGCTTTGTAGTTTTCAGTATACAAGTTCTTCACCTACTTTGTTAAGCTTTTTTCCTTGATATTTTTATTCTTTTGGTTGTATCCTGCAACTTCACTGTATTTGTTCATTTTATGTAATACTCTAATACAGGCCTAAATTTAGCTGGTGCCTGAATCCATCTTGCAAACTTACCTCTGATTATTGAGATATGATAACTTTTTTTACAAAGACAATTAGCAAACATAGGTGGTCATCCTAGTTAACAAGTAAATTTAGAATTAAATATGTATGACAAATGGTGACGTCAATCTCTTTACTTGAGGACTAGTCATTGCTTATTTTGAGAATACGTATGCAAGGGGTTGTATTTGCCTGGTGGTAGAAGAGGTGGGATACTTTTCTGTCTTTGCATCTCTTTGGTTGGTTGCCTATGATGTGCACCACATTCAGCTTCGATGCTTCTTTGATCATGCAACTGACACTTTTTTCCTCCTACTTTTGTGGAGAGGTTTTCTGGGGAAAAATTTTAGCTATATCTATCCAACAATCTCTGAAGGAGCCGATGTGGAGAAAGGATGACTCGTGCCACTGTCTGGGACTCCTCCCCAAACACCAGCATTAAACTCCAACGGGGTGAGGTTGAAACGTAATGAGGACTGCTTCTCCCTGCTCAGAGGGCTGAATTAACATGAACAAACAAAAGCTTTGCCTGTTTTTTATCTGCAAGTCTTAACCTAAAATCATGAATGTTTGTGATCCAGTAATAGAAAAAGCCAATTCCAAACACAAATGCACTCACATACAAAGGAGACATGCAAATCCAAGAGAGCATTTGGTAGATGCTGAAGTCAGCAGATTTAAACTTCTCACCCCAAGCTGTGGAAGTTCTTTCCACATGCGTGAAAACACGCAAGTTCCGAGAATCACACATGTCAGAGCATGGCTCCGCATGAGGAAAAATCATTCCCGTGTGGGCAAGTGTGAATCATGTCAGTGGAATAGGAATTCTCTAATGGGAATTTGGCAAAAATGTATCTTAAGAGATTCTGGCTTACTGAGTCCTGTTTAATGTATTACCCTGGTCCTGTCTGCCACCGGACCTGAATTTGCATCCTAATGCTCTGTTAATGAGTAAGCATACCCCTTTTCTGCATAAATCCATGAATAATCAATCCAATGTAAATGTGTCCTAAAACTTTAATAAAAACCCGGCTAAGCTACCCACAAAGCCTTTTTCCAAGATGGAGGAAAAGACCCGTGGCTGCCAGATTCTTTTCTCAAAGCATGTCTCTGGGTAAGTTTGATTCACGTGTCAGGGTACGGTTCCCCAAGGATTTCGCTGGAACGAAATCCCAGCGTCACCAAGCCTATCTTAGGTAGCATAGAATAAAAAGATCATAAAGAGTGATTCCAAGAAGACTTCCTCAATTTTTTAAAGTGAGAGAGGAGAATGAGATTTTTTAAGGTCCTTTGAAATTTTCCTCCATCCACCTCTGGAATTAGACTATTCCAAACCAACATTATAAAGGGAGTTAGGGGGTGGAAGAATAGAGAGAAGAAAGACAAAGAAGTCTTGCTAGAATAAGAAAAAAAAATAAAAATATGAGATAGTTGTTATTAAAGACAAGGCCATATATGAAAGTAAGGCAATACAAGAACCACAAATGTGCATAGGGAAAGGAATATAAAATGAATCTAGCTGCAGAAATTAGAAAGGAAGGCAGGGTATGTGAGTGCCAGAAAGCCCCTCACTTAAAGTATCTATTAATTATGCCAGTGAAAAGACTCCAGAGAATGTTCCCTTTCAATGAATTATTCATATAGTGAAACATTTCTGTGGGCTTTTTTCTTTGCCTGCAAATACTTCTTCATTTGGTGCCTGCTACAGTGCTTAGATATCACCTCCTGTTTAGTCCTTGCTTCTCTCATTATTATTGTAAACAACACCGCATTTAAAAACATTGATAGACTATTTTAGAATGGTTTTCACTTTACAGAGGAATTGAACAGAAAGCATAGTTCTAATATACCTCCTCTACACCTGCACAGTTTCCTCTGTCATCAACACTTTGCTTAATTGTGCCATTTTTGTTTATTATATTTTCCTAGCTGTTTATTAGCTCTTTCATGCAAAGTTTATAACAGTGCTAAGAGAAGATATTCAATGAACACCAATTAAATCTAAATTAAACAGAATGTAAATTAGGTAGTTAAAAAAAGGTATGAGGAAAGCCATAGACTGTCTTCAGAAAAAACAGTGGAAATACATGTAGAAATATAAGGGTGAAAATCCACCGGGTCCCTCAGCCTCAGCACTATCCTTTGTCGTAAGGGGCTGTCTGGTACACTATACATGTTTAGCGGCATTTCCAGCCTCTATTTCTAGATGCCAGGAGCAATTCCCTTCCCTACGATGATAATAAAAATGTCTGCAGACATTGCCAAATGTCTCCTGTGTGACAAAATTGCCATTGGTTGAGAATTTCTAAAGATAACTCACTGGACTACATCTAGGAAAGTCTGCATTGTATAAAATCTGATTTCAAATAAATGCTAATTGGAAGGTCCATTTTGATAAAGTGGGTATAGGAGAGAAAGACATGACAAAAGAATAAAGTGATTACACATCAAAAGGACTTTAGCAAATGCAGCAGACACTGTTTGGGCAAATGTTGAACATACATTTACTGCAGTTATTTTTTCTAATGTAACATGAAACAAGCAATTATTCAGAGAAGTTCTTAGTTGATAATATGATATAAAAATTTGACATTTGTTGTTCCTTGATTTTCATTTAATTTATAAATTGGAATTCGAAGTGTATATTTTAAAATCATTCCTGAGGAAACGGTAACAGAAATTGCCTATGAAAGTAGAAATACAATCCGTAAAGCTGTTTACTAGACATTCTGTCACTGAGACACTCCTAAGTCCCGCTAAAGTACGTAGAGATTCACACCAACACTGAGCAGGCTCCTGCTCTTTACAAGACACTTGGAACTATGAGGTCCTCAAAAGTGAAGGGAGGACAAGATCTTTGTTTTCAAATAAGCCGTTGCCCACGGAGATTTTCAGGACCAGAGTTTAAAGTTTACTTATGGATCAATTTATTTTCTAAGCAAAAATCGTGAAGCAGAAGAAAACTCTCATTCACATGAGCTCTCTTATATTAAAGTTAAAATGGTTTGACTTGGTTCAAGAATAGTTTATTTCAGGTGAAAGAAAATCTAAAGAAATTAAGCATTTAACTTAAGAAAATCTAAAGAAATCTAAGAAATTAAATCAGGTGAGTTATAGCACTGCCCTGAATAGCGTTCACTCAGTCATGGATGAAGCATCTTCACACAACAGCCAGGACTATGGACTCTGGAGTCCAGTGGGCTCAGCAAGACACATCTTATGCCTGTCCCTTGAAAATTCGATGGCACTGGGAAAATTAAATGAACTTTTTACTCCCAGTTTTCTCATTACTGGACTAAAGATAATAGATGATTAAATGAGATCAATGTGCTGGGAACATATCAAATACCGGACTATGTTAGTTATCAGGAAGGGAACCAATATTTGTTGAACACTTAAATGTGCAACATTTTGCCAGGACAAACATATGTTAGAGTAATGAATTGTCTGTGTAAAAGACATATTAATATTATGTCAATTTTATTATTGCAGGATCTGAGCTCTCGGGAAAATATAAAACACACATGCAGTTAAATTTTCAGGGAAGGATAGATCTATGAGGAAAGTGTACACTCCGCGTCATTCTCAGGGACTTCTTAGTAAATTGTTGCCAATCCGATTAGATATTCTTTCAATCTTAAATAAAAAATTTAGAAATGACAAAGGTGACTTTTAGCTAGTTTAACAAATTTGGATATTTCTATGTATTTACCATAGAATGCACATTTTTAGTTTGATTAGTACAGGAGTTCCAGGAAAGTCTCTTCCCTTATGTCCCACGTCTTTGTTCGTTAGTTTGTTTCGGTGTGACAAGGGCCTGTGTCTCATTTATCTGCGTTCACCCCAGTGTATTCTGCACTATGCTCTCACCTGGCTGATCCCTGAGACCAGAGTTTAGGTGAAGTGGATTGAATTGAATTGCTTGAAATTTAAATCTCCTTTTTAGTGCTGCTTATTCTCATAGACTCCTGGAGGTGGCTGGAGCTGAAATACTTAGCTATTTTTCATTCTTATATACAAAATCACTGCTATGTTGGCATAAAGAAAGGAAAATGTCTTCACATAAAGAGTTAATGTGATTGCTAAGCCCTACACTATTAGAGCCAATATGTTCATCTAATATACCTGGCTCAAGTCTAGAGCATTCATTTTAGAGCCTGCTGCCTTCTCTGTATGAATAATTACAATTTTTAATTGGAGTGTACATCAACTTCTATGTCCTGGTTTGGCCACTGACATGTCAGACATGTGGTAACTCTTCAAATGAACCTGACTTGGAACTTGCACCTCATAAATTACATTCCGTGATTAAATTTTTAAAACTTTTCTTGGCTGCCACCTTGTGGCGGATTTTTCAAAGTAATAATTCAGGCTTGAAAAAAAACACAGGTTTCAACGTTATTAAAAGAGAATAATAAGGCCAGAGAATAATAGGCAATTTTGCAATGAGTTCAATAAAAACCTAAAACTATTATCTCTGATTTAAAATCAGCATTTACAATAAATCTTTTTCTTTTCCCATTATTTCTGGAGTAGTTTGACACATGAAACTTGGGGAAAAATAAGAAATCAATTAGCTAATCCCTATTAAATATATGTGATATAAAACTAATTAAAATCCTTTCTGTTAATTGGTCACTTTTTGAAAACTTTAAAATTTGATTTAGCTGCTGAACAAATATTAATGTGATAAGAAATTACATGTATTATAAGAAAATTTGCAAAAACTATGTAGTTATAATAAACTATATAACAATGCAAACTATATAATTCAAATAGAAGCTATTAGTTGGTAAATAACATGGTTTATTAGAATATTTGCAATATATATGGGGGGTTTTGTTGTTGTTGTTTTATGTCTTGACACAACTGTGGGTCATCTGCTCTCTGGGAATACATCTA
>PVJI01018999.1:10843-32116 GCA_004026765.1 Micronycteris hirsuta
ATTCAATCCTATGTAAATATGCCCTAAGCTCCTAATAAAAGCACGGTGCCGCCATGTTCGGGGCTTTTTTCCCTATGATAATGGGAGAAAATGCCCGTGACCCTGGCTTCATCTCATAATGTGTCTTTGTGTGTGAATCATTGATGCTTCAGGCCCAAGTCCACCCCACGGCGGATTCTGCGGGCCAGAATCCGCCACAATCTAGTTCTAAAACTAAAATTAATTACTTTTCTACAAAAAGGCTGTGAGTTTCCCCAAAAGAAATGAGATAATTTGATTGAGACTTATAATTAATTAAAAACCCAAGATAATTGCTACAACCCAAAAACAAAGAGTGAAAAAGAAACATGGGTCAACCACCACGCCATCACTCATGCTGACGAAAGGAGGGTGACAGATGATTGCTTAAGCACCAAATTCACAAGCCGGGTGTTCTACTCGCAGGTAAAATTAGACAGAATTGAGTCTTAAGAAATCTGCTTTTTAATGCATTGACCATTTTCACGGACTATCAAGATTGCCAAGGTGAGAGTATTGGTTTCATAGAATGAATTCATAAGTCTTGCCTCAAACCTGTTTTTGTGATTGAAGAGTGGTTAAACTCAACCAAGTCTCATTGGGATACCAGTTTGGCGATATAGCGATGGACTTACTAAGCATCCTCCTCCTCAATTTAGGGTCGTTCCATGCCTGGTCCAAAGTTAGAGCTGCTTTTATTTCCTATTGGTCAAGAAAATAACCCTTACTGAGATTTAACTTGGATGGAAGTTAAATAGTTACGATGCAGACCTTTCACTGAAAAAAATTTGATTTGAGGACAAAAATTCCTAAGGAGACAACCTCAGGTAATGTTATTCCCAAGTCAATTCTATTTCAACAACTCCTTTATGCCTGCCTTCTCATGGACGCTCACAGGTATTCACATTTATCATGAACTCTGGGAATTATTTTCTGTACCTGCTACCACATAGAATAGTTGCCCATTAGGTTATTTTTAATCATTCATCATGCTGTGGTCTTTGCTCTGAAAAAAAAAAAAATGGTGGAAAAATAATGCAAGAAGAAACCTTCATTTGAATTACTATTTTTTAAATTTATTGAATTGTGTCTTTCATTTACGTCTTATCAAACTATCTCGGTGCCTGTGCTTTAAAGACTCTATAACATCTTTTTCTTTATGCCTTTGAAGTGGCCCCATTTTCTTAATGGAAGAAATGCATTTAAGTTGTCTGAGCACCATATTTGCTCTTCGTGCTTGCTTCCCTAGGATATGTGAGACTAGAAACTATCAAAAATAGTCTTAATTTAATTACTAACAGTCACTCTTTTGGTAGGAATAATTTTGATTAGTAGGGAAAGTGCGCTTTCATTGTCAAATAATTCATTGCATTTGTGTTTTCTTTACTGAGGTTAGAGCCTGGAGATTCATTACCCAATTAATCCTCCTAAGATTGCTATAAATTTAGAATGCGGAGTAAATTTCCAATCTACACATAGGGAGAGTAAATGACTTATGGCACCAAGTCAGTAAAAAGCAGAGTTAAGAAAACTGCTTAAGGTTTGCCTTTATTGCAAAATTGGGTCATTATTTCTCATATTACAGGAACCTCTTCAGTGATAACTGGGACTAGGAGTTGAGGACTGAACAGGTTTCTTTATACTTAATTGTGACAATGTTCTCTAAAACAATCTTTTAAAATAATAACTGGGAATTTAAATGCATTTATATTGGCAGAAGCTAGTGCATGATATTCAAATAAAATATGGAATAAAATCAATTTTTTTAAAGTTATGTAAACTAGCTAGCATTCATTAACAAATGACAGATTAGTTTTTTAAATATTTTATTTATTTTTTAGAGAGGGGGAGGGAGAGAGGGAGAGAAATGTCAACGTGTGGTTGCTCTCACACACCCCCTAGTGGGAACCTGGCCTGTAACCCAGGCATGTGCCCTGACTGGGAATCGAACCAGTGATCCTTTGATTCACAGGCCAGTGCTCAACCACTGAGCCACATGAGCCAGGGCACAAATGATGGTATTGACTTTCACTAGTAAGTGAATGTGGAACAGAATGGATTTTTTCTTTTTCCTTTTCATTTATTAGTAGTAAAGCGGTTTAATTTGTCCCTTTTATCCGCAAGAAGATTAAGCAGCTGAGTCTCCTTTTTACTTATTTTAATCCTATATTTTTTGAGTTTTCAATATTCCTACAGAAACAATTTAAAGAGAACCATCATTTTATTTCTATTATTTTTATTTTTTAGAATTAATTCAACCTCTGAAAAGACAGGAAAAAATAAATATGAAATATCTTACATGTTTCTCCATTCTCTGCCTTTCCTGGTTGCCTAAGAAAACTAAGAAAATGACCATTTGACCACAACCCAAACACTGAAATGTCAGGAACCCCAGAAGCAGAGTCCCCTGCAGGACTGCAAGCCCAAGCCTGCGGGCCAGAGAAGACTAGAGGCCCAGGTAAGCTTTAGCTATGCATTAGCCTCTTCAGAAGAACTTAAAGTGGGATTCACCTGAGATGCTCTTTTTGTAAGTCAATAGGAATTAGATCTGAAGGAACTTTTTCAAATGTCTTTGACTTTTTCCTATGCATAAAGCAACTTCAGAAAAAAATGAAAGCCAAAGGTCCAAGGTCTCCTGAACTATGATCAGTGGTGTCTCTGTGCACTCCGGTGGCCTGATGACACTTTATGGAACTCAAAGTTCTCTACATCGCATGTTGCAATAGCCACAAAAACATGAGTTCCAAAAGAGCTCATAACTTAAATTTAATCAGTAGAAAAGCATTTTTCTGATAAATAAAAGTCAGGGACAATTACCAATTTCTATTATAATATCTTTTTAAGACCTTAAAGCTATTATTTGTTACCTTGCATGTTCTTAACCAGACATAAAATATATTTACCATTGGCAATTTAATGGAGTTGTTTTTAAAGCAAATGTGCAGTTGTATTTCAGACATTCAGAAAAGATAAATTTCTGTATTATTCTGTGTCTTGTTTCTGCCTCATTTTATTTTACACTGACCTTTTTCATTCCAAGTTATATGTAGGCTAAGTTACTCAAATATGGTTGAAGCTATTAAACATGCCTAATTTTAAAATTATAGCCATTGTGCTGATATTGAGCTTAAGCAGAAAGGCAAAGTCAGGGGACAATTTTCTAGCAAAGATCTTTTTGTAATTTTGTATGAGGAGCATGAACAAGGGTTGGAAGTTTTAACTAATCATATTAGAGAATGAATGAGGAGGAATTGGACACCAGTAGCTTTTAGTAAAAGGGAAAAAAAAAAGTTTTCAGAAAGAATGAAGCAATAAAGAGGTGCTGTTGCCCAGTGTGTGAACGGGAAAGAAGGTTAATGCAGAGATATGCTGGGACCCAGCCCAGGCTTCATGACATTGGACACAGGATCAGAGCTTATTTCCAAGTGAATCCAAATAGAGTTTTAATTTTAACACACAATAAAATATAAAAAGCAGTTTCTTGGAATAATAGGTAAGTTGTTGATGATCTGAGAGTTCTAAAACCTGGATCCTTTTATTTATCTAAACTCTATGGTCAACAATTTCCACACCTGGCTGGTCATCAGAATTGTCTGGGCCTCTTTAACATGAAGAGTTTCACAGAAAATTTTTAAAGAGAAGAAAAAAATCCATTACCTCAATATATTCATCATTAATATTTTAATACACTTTCATATTATTTTCCTGTGCATGGTTTTAACATGACTGTGATCTTTTTTAAAAAAATATATTAGAGTGACATTGGTTAACAAAATCATGTAGTTTCAAGTGTACAATTCTAAATACATCATCTGTATACCATATTGCGCATTCACCATCCAAAGTCAAGTCTCTTCCCATAATAAATGGTGACATGATACGATTCTGAGCTGAGATAGGTGTTGCAACTTGGTGGAGTCAGCCTGGATTCCCAGTTCCAAGGATTTGGATATACAGGATAAAATGTATAGTTATCAACAGCCCTTTATCAACTGAAAGAATTTCATGGCACTTCTTGACCTTATTCCTGTGAATGGTCTTTTTCAGCCCCATTCTGCTGAAGCACTTTTCAGAAAATACTAAGGAAGTACAAGTGAATCTGTTAAATCATGGTCGTAGTTGAGATTCTCAGGAATAAGTTTTTACAGCTGCAGATAAACCTCAGTGCTGTTCTTGTACTCCTTATCCCCAGTAGATTCAAAGAGAGTCCCGCAGGGGATTGCCAATATTATCCTCAATAACAGCTGCACCCCACAGAGCAAGACCGAACCTCATGTGCTTCTCCCACACTTGCGAGGCTACCTTGAATTCTCTGTTTTCTTCCTGTCGACTGTCATCAGCATTTGAGTTCCAATGAACATGATCTTTTGCAGCGGCTCCTATCATATCATTCTGGTTAGTCTTTTCCATGTTTTTTTTTTTTTTCTTGCCCGCCATCCTTATCTTTATCTCTAGCTAACTTACCTTCTTCATGCCCACATCTTGCTATCTAATGATCATTTGTTTCAGTCTGATTTCTTTTCCAGATGAAAGATAACCAGTTATGAGCCCTGTTCTGCTCTTTCAGAGAACCCATTGGATTAAGTTGTTTTTTTTAATCCCAGTGGCAGCATCGCCTTGGGCTCTTAGCCAATGTGCTCATCACTGTTAACTCCGACGGTGAAAATATCTTCACAGGATGACTCTGATAAGATTCCCATCACAAAGATGCGCATTGTGTTTGTAAATTGTAATCACAATGGTAATCTGAAAATGAGTCCATACAGAATGTTCTAATCTTGAAGATGTCCGCTTACCTTGCAGAACCCTTCACAAAACCTTGGAAACCAAACTCTGCAGTAGACTCCCAAAATATTCACTATCTACAATATTTACACGTTGTCCTACTGAAAATGTATATTATATTTTCTTAATGAATCCTTAGAAAGTCATTAAAATAATCTTTTTTAGGAAAATACAGTAAGTAAATAATAACAAAGACAGCAGGCAATATTAGCTACAGTATAAGGGGCTCTGTCTCCTTCCCATGTACATGTCCTACAGGAGAACATGGACACAGAAGGAGAGTGGGTAGTTACAAGGAAAATAAAGTGGGACAGGAGCAAGGGAAATGTGAGGTTGGCAAACTTTTTTCTGTAAAGAGCCAGATAGTGAATTTTTAGGTTCTGAGGGCCATATGGTCTCTGCTGTTGCTCCATGGAGCAGCCATACACGCATGCAAACAAACTAGCATAGCTGTGCTCCAAGAAATGTTGATGTATTAGTCAGCAAGCCAGATTTGGCCCCCAGGCCATAGCTGTTCAACCCCTGTATTATACTGTAATTAATATTTGATATACTTATGCAGTGGAAGGAGAACAAGAGTCATGAGTTCAAGACCCAGCTCTGACATTTGCTGTCTAGGGAACACATTTTCCTAGATAGCAAAATTTTTACATCTGTAAAATGACAAGATTAAACTTTCTTTTCCAAAGTTACTCTCTGCTCTAAAATGACAGGTGTTTTCCTGGCCTGTGTGGCTCAGTTGTTTGGAGCATCAGTCCATAAACCAAAAGGTCATGGGTTTGATTCCCAATCAGGGCACATGCTTAGGTGTTTGAATTTATTGATTCCAAGATTCTCAAAGCTGATTCGTTTTCCAGATCTATGTAAATCACAGCATTTGTATTTCTATCATTTCCAATTTTTTCTACCTCTGCAAGCACTTCTTGGCATGTTTGGGTCAATTTCTTTACACAAGTAGAAAAATACAATTGTTCAAAACTTTCCAGCCTCTAATGTGACCCTGCTGTGCCCTACCCCACCCCAGCTCCAGCCCTGGAGGCATCATTTGTATTTCAGCCTGCTCCACAGAATGACCTGGCCTCTCTGGTGGGTCTAACCATTTCCTTAACTCGTCCTCCAGCTTGAGTTACACAAAACCAGAGCTGTGCATTTATTAATCGTATGTTTAAATGTTGAAAACCACAGACAATATCACAAGACAAAGATCTTTCCCATTCAACACAATTTAAAACACATTATTGATTGGTTATTCTGCCGCAGGCACTGAGTTAGGAAAAGGGATTCAAACAGCACTATTTCCCCTGGGACTGAGCCATTCCCTGGGGGTGCTGAGAATGTTCACCTGCACTGGTGTTACTAGAATGCAGTAGTTCTTGGTGGGATTCATTTTAGACAATGTTCACTAAGGAGCTACATTCTAGCTGTTTTGCAGGATAAGTGATATATCACTCAACAATCAGGAAAAAAAAGGGTAATTCAGACAGATAAATAGATTAAGCCAAGGTGAGAAGGAATTAATGAGAATTAGGGCAGAACAGCAAGCTCAGCGTATAAAGTATTGAGAAATATGACCTGAAGTCAAGATGAAAATGCAGGTTGAAAATGAGTTATAAAACCCTTGGGAAAAAAAAAAAAAAGCCTTGAATTCTGTATTAAGGAATTTGGGAATTTTTACACCCAAGGGGAAAGAGAAACACATGGACCACTTTTGAGAGGAGAAACAATCTGATTTAGAAAGTCTGTCACATGACATGGCTGAAAATGTATTAGATGACAAAAAATCTGGAAGCAAAAAGGGTGATTAGGAAGATAATGAATTATGTCCCTCAAAGGACTGGTATTGAACCTGGGTTGATGAAAAAGACAAGACAGGCAAAGCGGAGAAGGTTTGAGCCTAGCTAGTGAAGTCTGCGCTTGGATGACCTCTAGTGCCTCCACCGCTTTTGAGCTATATTACCACACATGCCCTGTGTACCGACCTAGCTCTTTGTAACGTTTTTACTACTTATTTGTTTAAATTGATGCCTAATAAGAACTGGATGGGGTTTACCTTCTGATATTTGAGCTTAGCTTCTATTGTTACTTTTTCTAATTTAATCATTTAGTAGCATATTTGACCTACTCCACTTTATTCTCAAAATGTTTATTTTGTGACATTCTCCATTCAATCATTATTCCTGTCTTCACAAAGATTCTCATGGTAAGGAATCTTTAACACACTTTGGGGGTGTCAATATTAATAGCCATCTTTGGTCTTTGAAGGAATAGCCAGTGGAATAATGACTGCCCAATCCATAGTTCATTAGTCAAGAAATATTAGAACTTGAAGCCAGTAAGGTAAAATGTTTCATTGTGATAGTAAGGAGAGCAGTGAAGTGATGCTTTGTTGGAAAGAATCAAAGAGAATAATTTGTCTTTTTTTAATATAAAAGAGAGATAATCTTTTTTGTTTTCTTTGATTTATTATTGTTGCTTTTTTGTTTATTTTTACTTTTCAATGTGAAATAGAAACTGATAGGGAATGAGAAGAGAATAAAGATTAATATGTAAAGTGGTATAGCTTTAAGATTTATGAGATTGTTTTAATTATATATCAATAAATATTAATAAATAATTAAGAAGTAATAAATAAGAAGGAGAAACATTAATAAAAAACCACATGTTTAGATATGGTCTATTATAAACAATTATTTTCTATGATTAGAATATATTATGGTATTCAATACAGTAGTTGGCCTTTAGGATTCTCAATATGTATATGATGAATGCATTGCATCAATAAAGAAATGATTTCCTTTACCTAAAGCAACTCGCTAGAGCATGCAGTAATCATAGGTCACATTTTAAGAATCATCATTGTACTTTTATTCTTCTTGCAATCAATTAGCAATGATTGATTTTATCTTCTCATTAATTTTTTTCTAAAATGTCAGTAGATACAACTTGAGTAGTTCTAGTATCTTTCTTTTCATGTTTGTCATATCAAAGTATTATAAAATAATGACTGTCATTAACTTATTCTGTACATCTTCTATTAGTTCATATGGACTATTAACATTTAAAATAAGCAAAATTAGAATTTTTAGCATGTATTTAGCTGCCGCTATGTGCCATTATTTGCTGGAAATACAAAGACAAATAAGAATAATATACTCTAAATTACAGCTTAGTAGTGGTCATTAGAGAGAAGCTCATTAACAAGTATAATACAATATGATACAGGCTAATCTGAGATATATATGTCATTTCAGAGCATATACACTTAGTAAAACTCTATTCAGAAAACATGTGTTAATTACCTTGTATAAGTTAGATCATTTTCATTTGCCAGTCGTAGACCTCAAAGTCCAATTGGAGCACAGAAATAAATGAATACATTTAATATCCTATGGTAAATGCAGAAATAAAATGAATAGAAGTAGCACATAGGGTGGCAGATGACCTCCGTGTCAGTTGGAATCCTAAAGAGAGAAAAGGCCAAGATGGGACTTGATGTGCAGGAGATTTATTTTGGAGAACCACTTATGAAAGAAAGATAAAGAAAACGGGAGCAGGAGTGGACGGGGAGAGTCTTCAGACTGCAATGCAGGTCTGCATTAGTGAGAGGAGAGCAATGACTGGGTGGAAGGACCTTATTGCAGCCCAGTTCTAAGAAAGTCTTGGCCAGGCTTATGAGCAATCCCAAAGCAAAAATTTCCCATTAGAGAAATGTTTCACCTGGCAAGAAGGGGCTGACGCTAATATACTGCCACTCTGTAGGTGTTTCAGCTGTGCCCTGGGTAGGCCACCCCAGCACTCTGTAAGGCTGACTGCTTCTGATTGGTGTGATTTGTGATAGGATCGGTGAACCCCATTGTCACAGGTCACGGTTCACCTTCCCGTACTTTTTTTCACTGTAAAGTGGGTCTCCTGATCATACACTAGGCTCCAGGATTCCAGGTCTGTGGATAAGGAATTTTACAATCTCCCAGATTGTATTGTCCGCTGAGGCTCGGTAGGCAGGAAAGTAAAACTCATATTACAATGTCTATTTCTACAAGGTCAAACCTCTGGCATTCTAGGATGGGAGTGATACAGTGTGGTTGAATGACTGAGAGTTGGTGTCTTACCTCTTGAAAAAGTACCCAGTTGTGGGTTCAGAATTAGACTCTGCTGCTAGCAGATGGAATATTCAGTCATTCATGTCTTGATTGATTATGGTGAGTGAAATTCCATTACATTGAGCTTATGTATAGCACAGACAGATGATAGAGAGATAGAATATATATATATATATATATATGTAATATACATATTATAACTCTGTTATAGTTAAGTGAAAAGGGGTATGTTTTAATAGTCACAATTTTATAGACACATATACGACAAGGGTTCAAAAACATATAAATAATCTAAAATATGAAAGATGTTACTACCAAGTAATGAGACACATTAATATATTGTAGGCAGACAGCAGTATTTTTAAATTATCCAATAACTAGAAAATAAAATAACATGAAATTTTAAAAAGGTTCAAGTTGTATATATTTTCTCAAATCACCATTTGAAAAGCCCTCTTCGTGCCTGTTACTACAAGCCGTCTATCAAAGGCCCACTCGGTGGGAAGCGTGCTTCCAGCATGTGCGATGGGATGACATATTTCACTCTCAGGGGAACAGAACTGCAGGAACCAGTGACACCTATGGGATCTAGTGATGAGAAAGAATGTCATGAACATGAGCAGCATGAGGACTATTCTTTCATTTAGAAGCATGCAAGGTACAGACAGTAAAACACTATTGACATCATCAAAAATCAACTGAGGTGAGGAAGTGCCTGAAGAATCAAATGCCAAAGAGGTTTCATAACACAAATTTCACCGTTCTCTTTTGTGGAGACGAAAGTAGTTACTCCCACTGAAAAAAATGCAGTCAGATTTACTTAAAGTAGCATTCTGTCTAGTGTTGCAAGTAATGTTATGAAGTTCAACATCTACCAAAGAACATCTCTATTTTCAAGTTGAGAGCACATTAGATACTACGATTTATGAAGTGAAAGATAAAAGAACTCTTATGAAAAGGCTTCCAATTTCACAGGGAAATCACTATTATAATTTATTTTTTAATAGTAAAATTGCTATCACAAGTTATTCAAGCACATTTGCCTTAAAGATCTTGTTTTTATTCTCTGGCATTTGGAGAATGTAAGATAATCTTGTACCTAATATTTTAAGATGTTAGCAGCACCAGCTATTAACTACTTGCCTATAATGTGTGCATATAATTCAACTTCTGGGGAAGGAGAAAATTAATATTTACTGAGAGCTATCTTTGTCAAGAGTTGTACTAAGCATTTTATGTACAACTTCATATGAAATCCTTAGAGCTTCATGAAATAGGCATTATCCCTACTTAAGAAAGAGTGGCCTAGCTGGTCTGAGAGAGCGGATCAGGACATAAGCCTCCTAAATGGCCGAGCTGGGACTGAGGTCTTGTGCATCATTATGCCATATCCCACGATGCAATTTTGAAACAGAGCAAATATATTGTTACCTCGAATCCTATTTATAAAATACTATAGCATTTTAGTAAATCAAATGTTAATTGGCAATAATATGTTTAAATATATGTCAAACAATGCTGAACTATAAAAGTGTATACAGCAGAGTACTTATTTTCAAGAGTGCTTAAATTCAATACTGACCTCTTACGTATCAATTCACAGTAGAGATGGTTTGTAAAGTTGTTACAAAGATAACTTAGGGATATATTCAATCACACAAATCCTGCCACGTGTGGTTTTAGCTCATTTTATGTCTGGAGACGTGTAGACATTCCTGATAGTTGTGTGAAGGAAAGCTGTGTCTCGGTTGTCATGTCCCCAAGAAGGAAGAATCACTGCCAGAGAAACTGTCATGAAAAGAAAAGCCAAATATTATTTTATATTAATGTTTCCACATACCTACCATGTAGCTGTCAAAATAATGTCAAAATGCTTTCATGAACAGTATTATACTGAGCGATGTACTACAAATCTTCACATCTTCAGTGTGAAGTATTAAAGACCCCCAATTAAGGAATTCACCAATCCAAGCTTAATTTCTTTTTACCCCTATTCTGTGTGACCCTGTAAGTCATATTAGGGTAAATAAATAATACAAATGGTATTTTTAATTGCCAATAAACTTAGCAACTCATTTTGGTCAAAAATATTATCTAAAGTGCAAGAAAGATCAAAACATGAAGGATATGACATGCAATTTAATAGGTTTTTCTAAAAATCATTGGAGAAATATAGACTCTTATGTGTGATGACAATAATAATCCCATTTATACAAAAAGTATACAGATGAAGACTTATCACTCCTTATCAGAACTTTCAGAAAAGCGTGATTTTGGTCTCGTTCACTTCTGGGACACTTTCTTCCTTTCCTTAGCACCTTCATTATTTCTGTTTCTACTTCTGTAGGTGGACATCATCAAGGTTGGTTTACTCCCCTTACAAGAATTATCTTTGAAGAGAAAATCGCACTAGGAGAACAAATATCTGATAGAATTACTCACCTTAGAGGACACAAATATGGGCATTGGCAACTGTCTTGGTTCCTCAAATTCTATAGTTTATCTCTTAATACGTCTTTGCATAAGAAGTTAAATGTTACTATCTTCAGTTGCTTATATGTGGTCTTTATAAGGTACAACAACCAAGTACTAAAATCATGGTTACAATGTATTTATTTCATATGTCAAAGTGGCATTAGATTTCCTTGTAAGTAACCAAGAATACTTTTTTTCCCATACAGTTCCTAACCAAGTTACTAAGATTTTCACATTTAAAACTAAACCAAAATAAAACAAAAACAACTTTACATCCAGTTTTTTCCTATGTTGTTTAAGCTTGTTGTTCTTCGATCAGCAAAATGTATTATTTGTCAAGAGGAAAGACAGGTTGAGACCTTATTTTACTGGACTTACTTACATATTAATTATTTTGTTCCCCTTAAAAATCTCATTTCCTCTTCATTTCTTGCCTACAAATACACTCTTCAGTTGTATTGTTTGGTATCTCTGTTTCTATCTTCGGTCTTTTTCTTCTCTGTTTTTACCTTAACCAATGCTGTGCCGAGAGCAATTTATATCAGCTCAGGGGAGGTATCTGGTCTCTTTGCCTTTGGGTTCTGAGAGGTGAATCTAAGCCTTTGTGAAGCCCTGCCTAACAGGGGCTTTGCCTGGGAGCTTTTGTTATTACAGCCACATAGTAACAATATGACTTAAGGTGGGGCTCTGAGCCACACCATGTAATTTAACTTGTGGATTGGAGAAATAACGCGATGTAGACTGGGGGCTACCAGTCACCCAGCTTGTGGGCTGAAAACTGAGGTCAGCCCCCTTTGCAGTCAAGAGATCCCTGATACACACAGCAGTCAGGGACTAGCTGTGGGTGCAAGAGTTCAGCAAAAGTCAGCAAAACCATTCTATGGGAATTGATCAACTATAAGTAATGTTAAATAATGAACATCATGTATTTATCACTATTATTTGAAAACTTTGTTTAACACCTTTTATATCAGTAAAATTTATAGTAAATTTATATACTTATAGATATGCTTTTTTTTTTAGAAAGTCTGTTAAACATTTACCAGTACCCCAATAACTTTAACTACTGGAGTTCCCATTTCTTTTCCCTTCGTATTCACTTTCTGTGAATTGTCTGATGGTTTTTGCAGAGATTTTCATGGTGATAACTCCAACAATTGTAATATCCAGTTCTGGTTCCTTCGTTTCATTTTGGTGCATATCTGACTCTCCACACTATTGTTACATAGAACCTCAGTCAAAAGCTTAAAAAGCAAAGCTTGTAACGAACGATGTATCATCGCTAACAAGCCACTTCCTGGAATCGGTCCTCCGCTGGTGTCCCCACCTCAGTCGCGGACAGCGTCAGTTAACACACCTCCGAGCCTTACCTGGCCGACGAGACCTTGTCTGAAATGGTTGCGCTGCATCGCTCAGTGAAGCCTGCTTCACTTTATTTTTGCACTTTAAGATTTACAACAGAAAGCTATTCTTTACTTCTTTTCATTTCCCATCCACTAGGTCCAATCAAACACTAATAACTGTACCAAATTGCTATTTCTTGAATCAGTGCTTTCCCCCGACCCCCTTGCTCTCGAGAAACCCTCAGTCTTCACCTTCCATCACTGAAAGATGCTCTCCCCATTTGTAACCACTTCTCTTTTTTCACAGAGCTTCTATCCGGAACAACTGTCTGACCTTGCCACTTTTTTCCTTACGAATTCTTCGATACCTATTAATTCCCGCTACCACAAGAACAGACAGAGCTCCTTATCACATACAAGAAACGGTGTGATATGGCTCATGTTTCATCACTCAGCAAAACCTGTTCATATTTTATGCTGCAGTCATATGAAATTGTTTCTTATTCCTCCGTAAATGACTCTGTCTGGACTATATTTCATGAGGCTGTCTGTTCTTTCTGGAATGTTCTTTGTTTCATTCACTTCTCACTCAGACTTGAAAATTTTTATGAGAGATCCTTTTCCTCAAAAGTTGGGAGATTCATGTACAGAGAACCTTTGTTCCCATGGGTTTTTGTGCTCACCATCGTACTCAAATACCTGTGCACTTACACAATGCATTTTTATTACATGTTTGTGTCAAATGGGCCCCTCTCTAGGATGTAAATTTTTTGATGTTAAGGATATCTTTGAATCCCCAAAGCTTATTTAAATCATTGGTTCAAAGAAAGTGATCAATACCCTTAAAAAAACTGAGGTGCTGAAACAGACTATTTTCTGCTTCACTTAAAATTATTATTTCTTGTTTTATATTGTATTTTATTTTATTAATATGCCCACTTATTTTGGGACCTACCTGAACACAGGAACTAATGAAGTTTTTTTCTTCTGTGTTTAATAACATAGATCTCTCGCTGTTCACTTTCCTTTCTCTTACTGGCTTTTGTTTTAGGATACACAGTGTCTGCCGTTTTGTAGTGATGAGCTGAAAAAATGTTACTATAGCCATTTACATGTATTTGTGATTGTTTTCTTTTTTAAATGTCACTTTTTTAATGTCAAGAGATATATTTAAGACATTAAGGTATATGAATATATCACATAAAATTGTCAATGTTGAAAAACTTCAGTCCTTGAGGAATATTAATATTGTATATATCAAAACAGAATATTCTTGTGTGTCTAATATATTGACTTAAGATATTAAAGTAAAACCTTACAAATTGCATAAAAACTCAAACCCTGTAACTTTGAATTATCCCAATACTTTAAGTCATGGACAATCTCAAATTCAATTACCCTGCCTGAGAAGATGGGGTCTCAAAACACACACACACACACACACACACACACACCTAATCTCATGATTTTTATTTCAGTTGAAAACACTCAGATAATTTTCTTTGATATTTCTCTCTCAACATCCTCCCCCCAAAATATTGCCTATTGACTACTACTCGTTCTTGGAAAAAAGGTCCCTCACTGAGGTGCAGTTTCCAATGATAATATTAGAAATAAAATCAGTTTTAGTCTTAGATGCCAGTGACTTTGAATCTACTACATACAAAAATTCAGTAGGCATATCAGACCTCATAGTTAAATTTCGGCACTCAAACATACTCACATATTACACATGCATTTCCTGTAAAATGTGTAAATAATAATTATTAAACCATCCTGATGTTAGCAGTTAAGAATTTGAAAGAGAAAGAAAATGAGGTACAGAATATTAAGAAGTGATACAAAAGTCACCCAGGTAATCAATAGCAGAAATGAAAAACCCATTGCTAAAATTCAAATTTAAATCCCTACTTGAACTTTTTAAAAAATTAGATGCCTTTGATCTAAAGTTAGTTTAAAGTTCTCCTAGAACTTAACTGTAATGAATAGTTCTAATTATAATACTAATTTAAAACTTCATTAATTAGATGCCGTAAGTAGACCAGACTATTAGCCCTACCGTACTGTTCCAGTTAGCACAGAAGGAATGGCTTCTCTGATCTGCAATGCTGCAGGTCTCAGGTGGGAAGACTCGACACCTGGGGACCAGAATCATCTAGACTGGCCTTCACATACAGGCCTGGTGGGTGTTGCTATCTGCTGGCTGGGATCTTAGCTGAGGCTGAATACCAGGAAAATAGCATGTCCCTCTTCATGCATTCTGTGCTTTATCACAGCACGGTAACTAGGAGTCAAGAGCAGCACCCCAGAAGCTATGCCACAACAAAGGACCTTTTCCTGGATACTGTAGTCACAGGTCCACCCAGATCCAAAGGGGGACAACATCAGCCCCACCTCTCATTGAGACAGTGCCAGCATCATATTGGAAGATGAGCATGTTGGAAGGCGGATGAAGTTGCCAATCTATTGGAAAATACACTCTTCTCCGTTCACTAACAAAGAGACGAGAAGCAAGCAGTACATTTTGGGATAGTTTTTCAAACTGGATAAATGCAGACATAATGAACATTAACCAGTTTATGCTTTTCCTAAGATCTTTGTTTTTATATGAGATGAAGCCAAGGCGAGTCTTAGAAATCAGTCCAAAACAAATGAGTCTCTAACAAACTGAGAGGCAACACTGAATGGTGGTGAAGGGCACAGATTCTGACACCAGATTTCTGAGTCCCAGTCCTGAGCCAGCACTCACTACCTGCAGGACCTCAGGCAAGGTAACTTCCTGTGCCTCAGTTTCCTCCTTGAAGGGGTTATCAGGATGCCCGATAACTCACTGTGGGGATTTTACAAGTTAATATCATATGCAAGAGTCCTGGAAACATCATAAGCACTGTAATCTAGAAAATTAAAACCCTCACATTAACATTTCTAAACCCCAGCAGCAAACAGTATTGGTGTTTTTAAACCCATGCAGTCCCTGTTTGTTTTCTCTGTGCGAATCACTTTCCAGTAATGCAAAGAGGACATCCTGATTTGGCAACGGTATCATCAGTAGATTCCTAAAACTTCCACAGAGATCTCCCCAAAGCAGAGATATTGTAACTACTGAGTTAGTCCAAACACGACCAGGGATGGAAAGCATAGGAATAGTTAAAAAGCACAGTTATGTAGTCTAGCCTGATGCTCTGATAAAATTCATAAGGATGCAAGCAGAAGTAAGAGGGAGATCATCTATTTATTCTCCTGTAAGGTAGTGACAAGAATTCTTCTACTGGTGAATTTGCAATTAAAATATTCTCTATCCCAGGCACAAATATTCAGCTTTATCTGCTGTCTGCACTCTGTCCATTACATAAACCTTGTGGAAATAAATGACATTCCCTTGTGCCACCATTTCTTCACATAAACTGTCATTTCAAATGGCAAGAGATTAAGAAAACTATGAATACTGAGTTTTCTGATATTTCCAGAGTAAAAATATTGCAGTGAGAAAATTAACGTCCTCTATCAAAGTAATGTTATCAGTAATCCTGCCTAAATTGAGAGCAATGTCATCCACGGAACTACATAGAAACATTACATAATGTATTCGGGATTCAAAATCCTACTGACTAATATTTGGCACAAGCATTTATTGTCAAAGGAGAAAGTAAGGGGCTTCATCTCAGTGATACAGAAAAACAAAACTGAGGCAGAGCCACAGGAGAGAGAAGACTATTTTTTGAAAATATTGTTCCTTATGGACTCAAACATGAAAAAGTAAGCAAAAGAAGAATAAATAGCTTTTAACAAATAGCTTTTATATAAATAAAAATATATATGCTCTAAAAATCCTCAGTCCTTTAAGAAATGGATGTATTTGAGGGGGTTATAATGAGCCAGGCACTCACAAGACACTTAATATAAACTAACCTAAAATTGACACAGTCTCTACCCTCATGGAGTATACAGTTCAGTGAGAAGGACATTTAGTAACTAAATAATCACATAAATGGTTATGACACTGCAGATCTGGTAAAAATTACAAACTAGATGTAATAGGGGGATTTGCTCTAACAAGAAATGTCAGAGAACTAAGTAAAGTAATTATGAAAAATGGGGAGTGGGAGGCGAGTGAGGGGTAGGACCAGAAGCCCAGGACGGGAGGAGCTGGGTCTGCTGAGGACTGGGAATGCCAGTGCGCCACCCTAGAGGCGGGCGGTGGTGGTGCAGCTCCCTGCGGCTGACAGGGAGGGAGGCACCAGATGGTGCAGTGAGTTGCTATTTATGGACTCTCCTTAACTGATCTTAATATTTCTTTGGCGATGGTGAACTCCACAGTCCCTTTGGGACAATGTTCCCCCAGGTAAAAAAATTCCATGTTCAGATTTGTTTTCTTCTCCTGAAAATAGTTCTAGTCTTTAAAGTGTGTTAAGTAAAAGACAGTACATGTTCAGGATTGAAACGTGAAACTGCTTGCTGGCTTTTAGATAGAGGGAATAAGAGTAGATGTGAGGAGATCTATAATTAGATTATTATAATCCATGAAGAAGTAAATTAAACTACCTTTTAGGCAATTGAGACGGAAAGACACATACCTAGAATGGTATTATCTTACCCTAAAACTTTCTACTAATGGCACCGTTATTCACCTGGGTACCAAAAAAATGTCAAAGCCATTACAAACTCTGTATTATCTGTTATTTCAAATATCCAACGACTTCTTAAGGAGTTTTCAAATCACATTTTATTCTTAATGCTTTCATCAGTTAATGACCTCACTTGCTGTTTCTTCTAATTTTGTATTTTCAGACAAGAAAAAAGTGTAGAAAGGGAAATGGGGTTTTACAAGCCAATTCAAAGTTTCCCCAAGTGGCTAAAACTTTATAGTGGCAGTAGCACTTCCTACTAATTAGTTTTAGATAAGGATGACATAATCAACCCAAAACACTGTTATTAAATTCAAATAAGAAAAACAAATAATCCAGAGATGAGAAGCCAAGCATGTTCTCAGCCTGGAGTCAACATACATAAGGTCATTTGGGAACTTTGGTAGAAAAATAAGTTTATGAGTCATAACTCCTTTGAGTCCAAGAAATTGGAACACAGATCAATTTGGTTTATTTACAAATGGGGATTTTCATCTATTACAAACCCCAGAACCTGGTGGACTTCAGACTTGGCTTTATTGAGGTTGTAAAAAATTTTGTCTTCAAGAATGATCTCCCCCCATCTCTTTTCTCTGATTTCTTCTACATCGGCTTTAATCTGAGAAGGTTTTCCCCTAGAAAGTGTTAAAGATGACGAGCAGCAAATCAAGAATTACATTTTATGATTTATTAGTCTCAGAGGAGAAGATCCTGTTTCTTTCCTGATGGTGCAACACAGCATTCCTGAGACTGATTGTCCTTGAATCAATTACTGCGACTCTAATTGACCAGACCTGTCAGCCTTCCCTGTAATACATGAATTGAGAGTGAAGAGGGAGTAGATACTCAATCAAAAGTATTAAAGTGTTTTTATCAGTAACAGGGAAACTAGAAAGGCAAAAGCAACATGAGTCGCCTACAGAAAGGCATCCGTAAAACCATGATGGCACAGAGATAGCAGCTTTGTTGTCCATGGTAACCTGATCATCTTGAGACAGGTCATGGAAATGAAATGGACAGCTAACGAGGCTCCCTTTCTAAGATTCTCTACATAAGAAATTGTCTCCTCATGAAGAACTATAGTATAAAACAAAAATTGATCACATCACTCCTGTACTTAATATACTCCAAAGATCCTCTGACGACCAAGTCTCCACATGACCCTAGCCCAAACTCTAGCAAAAATGCATTTAGGTTTCAAATAAATGTGTGTTTGTTTGTTTGTTTGTTTACAGTTCTGCATTGTCTCTCCCTTTTTTCTGCTTGGCTGATCAACCTAAATATTAATTTCAGTGATCATTGTTCATTTTCTACCTCAATGTAGGAATATTGAATTGTAGGGGGTTAATAGGAAAGAAATTAGGAAACCTGTTAAAAATGACAAGGTTGAGTGACTAAGAAGAGAATCTCTAGTCATAACAACCTGCTTTAACTCTGCTGTTCCTTTCCTTTGGGATATAGCATGAGGTCCAATCAAGTAATTTCAAGCCAAGGGACATGGAAACACAAGAGGACTTTTTCATCTAGTTCATAAAGCCCTTCATGAACAGCCAAGGCACTTGTTCCACCTCTCTCCAAACAGGGGAGAGGCCCAGAGAAATACTTAATCTAAGCAAGCTCACCTGTCCAGAATGAACAGTAGTAATTTAATATCTGTTCTGCCAGTGTGCCTCCTTTCACCCTTCCAATAACCTCCTTTTATCATACTATTAGCTATTGCCTCTTAGGAACTTTTTATAATCCCAGTTCATCCAGGAAGAAAATTAGTCATGCCGGAACTTTGCACAGAGCTCGGAGTTCTAGTGAGCAATGCCACTCGGTGTGCTGGAGGCCAGAATCTTCCCAAAAACAAGCTGATGAGAAGGAGATCCGAATACAGGAATTTGGGGGAATGTGCTCTCAGGAACACTATCTGTAACTGAGAAAAGAAACAGAATGGAGCAGGTGGAAGAAATAAACCACTGAGGCATTAAAACAGAAGTCTCAGGTAACACGCACCACGCCCCCCCCCACACACACACACAAAAGCACTCTGAAACCTGAAGGGTCCTGCGCAGAGATGTGATCAATAGAGGGAAGGCAGTGGGAACTCTGGATCCCAGTATCAACATCCTTTAGGGGTCACCCCCAGGGAAGGAGTCTGACCTTCAGGCTGCTCTCATTTCAGAAGGAACGCAGATATGAGCCCTTGGATGCCCATTTCCCAGCAGCTGCACCAAACAAATTTACCCACTACATCTGGGGGGGTGTATGTGTGGCAAGGACCTACCTATTTCACTGTTCTAGCCTTCCCTGTTAAAAAGACAGATGTCTTTTTTTCTGTAGGCATGCTTCTGCAGCACACATGCACACAATCAAAACCTTCTCCAGGGAGGACAGTCCACACGGCCCTTGTACAATAATGGTGCTGCCGCTCTCACAGCTCCATCCCACAGGGACACTCAGAACCCCCCTTCGTAAAATTCTAACTGTAACTGGAGCAGCAGAGGAACATGTTCTCTACAGAAAACTCGAACTTGCCAAATTTACTATGGCATTTTAAGCCTTGCTTGACTTTCAGTTAGAAATGGAAAACCATTTCACAAGCAATCTCCATAAAGAGTCAAAACAATGTCTTGTGGCAAGCTAACAGGTTCATGCAAAACCCCAGTTTTATGCAGGGTGAAGAATAAATAAACTAAATTCACTTTATTAAGAATTTTGTGCATATATTATAATATTAAAATAAAAAAGCTTTTCCCACTGACAGAGACTGAAAATCCCCAGAAAACAGAATAATTTAACTTGGAAAAATTTAACCAAAATATTCTAAACATTAACCTAATATTAGCTGTCATGGATTTTAGTTATTTTTACCTGAAATATGTGTCTCTGAAATCCATTTTTAGTTATTTATATTTTATTTATTATGTTATCACAGTTATCTGATTTTTTCCCCTTTACTCTCTCTGACCAGCATCCCCCTCCCTCCAGCAATTCCCCCTCAGGTCATGTCCATTGGTTGTAAATACAAGTTCTTTAGCTTCTCCATTTCCTATACTATTCTTAACCTCTCCCCACCTATTTTGTACCTACCAATTATGATCCTATTCCTTGTACCTTTTCCCCCATTCTCCCCCTTCCACCTCCCTGATGATAACCCTCCATGTGATCTTCATTTTTACAATTCTGTTCCTGTTCTAGTTGTTTGCTTAGTTTGTTTTTTTTTTAATTCAGTTGAGTGTTGTGAGTTTGTTGTCATTTTAATGTTCATAGTTTTGATCTTTTTCTTAGATAAGTCTCTTTAACATTTCATATAATAAGGGCTTAGTGATGACGGACTCCTTGAGCTTTACTTTGTCTGGGAAGCACTTTATCTGCTCTCTCATTTTAAAAGATAGCTTTGCTGGATAGAATAACCTAGGTTGTAGGGCCTTTCTTTTCATCACTTTGAATACTTCTTTCCAGCCCCTTCTTGCCTGCAAGGTTTCTTTTGAGAAATCAGCTGACAGTCTTATGGGAACTCCTTTGTAGGTAACTCTCTGCTTTTCTCTTGCTGCTTGTAAGATTCTCTCTTTATCTTTAACCTTTGGCATTTTAATTATGATGTGTCTTGGTGTGGCCCTCTTTGGGTCCAACTTGTTTGGGATTCTCTGAACTTCCTAGACTTGTATGTCTATTTCCTTCACCAAATTAGGGAAGTTCTCTTTCATTATTTTTTGAAATAAGTTTTCAATTTCTTGTTCTTCCTCTTCTCCTTCTGACACACCTATGATCCAGATATTGGAACACTTAAAGTTGCTCCAGAGGTTACTAAGCCTCTCCTCATTTTTTTGAATTGTTGTTTCTTCTTTCTGTTTCAGGCCAATATTTATTTCTTCCTTTTGTTCCAAATTATTTATTTGAATCCTACTTTCCTTCCTTTCACTGTTAGTTTCCTGTATATTT
>PVJI01019000.1:0-32043 GCA_004026765.1 Micronycteris hirsuta
TTTTTTTTTTTTTTTTTTTTTTGGTCCACCACAATGGCAGCAAGTCAGGTAGTCAAACTCCAGCCTCTGGTTTGGTATTAATTGGTCATAATTGAAGTTGCCTGTGATGAAAGCGCATCTGGGATGTGTGGTGGGGCAGCTAGGCTTAAAGCTGAGGTGCTGGGAGGTTACTTTGAGATATAAATTGACCATGGGAGAAAAAGGCTGGGCGAAGTTACTAAGCTTTTGAACAATGGGCTGTTAAGAGTCAAGCTTCCAACATCACCGACACCCAGAGAGGGAGAAACAAGGAATGGTGAGTTGAAAGCTTAATTTGTTTGGCTTTATTATGTTAGGGAAATTTTGGATAAATAATTTTCCACTCTTTATTCCTCTACTCAAGGCCAATTTGGGGTATGGGCTAAATGGAAACCATTGTTGAAATCAGGCAGAAATATCTATTTGAGCATAGAAGATACTCATTTTTGCCAACATGCTATTTCTCTCCCTTTTGTCATCTAGAGTATAATTTCTTCTTGCTGTCTGTTCTTCTGTGAGTGAATGTTGGGCAGAGGGCAAGTCGGTAGCACTGGAGGATGGAAAGAGGTTCTGGCAAAAGCACAAAAGGAATTGAGAGCCATAAAAGTGCTCCTCTGTGAACCAGGGGAGAGGGCTGAGAAAAGCAAAGCAAGAGAAGCCGAGAGGCCAGGTAACCTCACTGCTTTCTCTACCTTGTGAGAGTGAAATTGTGAGCAATACATATCAATAATTCATTAGAAGCTTTTTAGAAAGTAAGACTTTTAATTGATACCTTAATAGCTGAAGTCCCTTCTCACTACTATACATGACCTGTGGACAGATTTTAGCCATCATTAATTATTCACGTACTCAAGAAATAGATATTAAGTTCAAGGTATAGTCCTAAACTATGGAGGAAATTAAAAAAAAGAATTAAGGGTGCTTTCTCTGCCTCATAGTGTTGGCAGCAGACAAATGGCACCAGGTGTTAGAAAGGCAGAGTCAGACTGGAACTCGGTTCAACGACCTCAGTACTTGAATTTTGCTTGAAAGAATTCAGAGGCAAAACTCACACTACAAGAGAAAGTTTCTTTAGAAAATAACAGAAGTAGTGGAAGGGCCCTTGGAGCTTAGGAAAAAGAGGAATAAGATATGTACCTTGAGGGAGGAAAGAGAAAGGAGAGGCACAGGCGTGCTCTGGAAATGAGAGAGAGAGCACACCCTAGGGAAAGAAGAGGATGGGGAAGGCATAGGTAGGCTCTATAGAGAGCTGGGTCCTCCATCCTGAAGGCTTTTATCTGAGGTCTCAGGGGAAGATTTCAACAGCCTATCCATCAGCGTTCCCATGTGTCTCCAAAGGGTCCTGTTCTCCACTGATTGGTCAGGGGAGCGGTCATGAGTCATTGCAGCTGGTCTGAATGTTAGCTTTGGCATTGCTCTGCCTGGTTCACTGCTTGTCTGGGCCTGAAGCCAAAACACAGCTGAGGCCTAGATGTCATCTCCAGGGGTTAATGTTTCTGGGAGTGATCGTGCAAGGACTTGTAGTTTAACCCATTGCTAGGCACCTGGGGCTCTCTGCCCTGGTGACACCTGCACCTGGCCCATTGTTTCTGCTCTCCTCATGCCTATCTAACTGCCTACTACAATTGGATATCAACACCCTAGCTTCTAACTAAGAAAACCAGGGATCCGATGTCATATACCAGGGCTCCAGTTATAACTGGAACTCTGCTATTGACCTGCTACCCTGTTTTTGTTCTGAAAACTGCCTGTCATTTGGCTCACTCCCTACCACTGCCATGGCCAACCCTCTGGTGGATGGACCTCACTCACCATAACCACCTACCTGAATCTTTATTTGTTTAATGAGTGGTTGTTTTGGGGCTGCAATAGAAATGTGATATGGGATATGAGACTCTGAGGATAGGTAATGAGTGAAGCTGTCTTGACTCAAAGACCTTTTGGGGAAGGAGTTTAGTAGCCAAACTCCTTTGAAAATTTTCTCTGGTCTTTGCACATCTGGGGTTAAATATGTTGTTTAATTTCTACATTAATGATATTTTAAGCTGTATTTATGCAAATCAAATCTAGTGAGAATTAACTATCCCCCCCACCAACAAATAATACCTATTTACTTAAATTCAGTGTAAATATAAATCGTATGTGGTACATAAAACTACCTTTTCAATTTCTATAACCATACTACATTGTGTATGTTTTGGGACAGTCTAGGTAATTTTCAAGCATTTTAACATTTTTAGGAAAGTGTTCCTTTCACTGAAGTTTATAGATCTTGAAAACTTATAAGGTGCCACCCACAAGTTTGATCAGTAACTGAATTCTGCAAGCCTAAATTTATTTTTTTATTTGTCAAATAATCTAGATAGTTTCTCAAAGATCTTCTCTGGCTTCTTGAAAATAAAGAAGAAGCAAACAGTGTGGTGATTGCTGGGGTGAGGGGGGTGTCAGCAGACTAAATGGTAATGGGAAAAATAAAATAAAGATTAAGTAAAAAAGAAATATAAGAAAAATTCACACCATAGAATTGAAACTAAAAATATTGGTTGTGAAAAAGAAGGAAGGAAAGTAATTGATTGAAACCCCCCAAAATAAAATAAAAATTGTTTTTTAAATCAGAATCCTATAGTGAAAAAGGTTTATATTCCTTTCCTTGTCCATAATAGATGCTTTCCTCATTATATGCAATAGTTTATTATCATTATAAATAAAAACTCACTCACCCCTGATTTTCACTTAACAGTGTTTTATAAAGTGTGGTTGGTCAGTAAAAGGGACCACCCTCTCCAATTTACCTGAAAGTGCCATCATCAACCTTGAACGCCCATCCTTAACTATGGAACATTTCGTCACCTGCCAGGAATTATCCCAAATTTTTTATATTGAACCAATAGCTAATTTGATGTGTTAATTCATAATGATAAACCAACTTGGCATTTGAACTGTTTAATATCAAATCTAGACTAGTCCAAGAAAGTGAGATAATTTCTGTTCTCTCAAGAATGTGTATCATTTCCAAGAGATTTAAGAGTAAATTACTTTAAAACCTCAAATAGTAAATTAAGTCTCCAGGGGCCACTTAGACTGCCTGTTTCAATGGGAGCTTCTCTAGAAGAAAGCCAAATTTTTCAGCCTCTAGATGAAAACCTAGCAACTAGCTTCCAAGTTGACTTTAAGTGATAACTGGTAATCTTTGGTTTAAGTATGCATGGGATTCTGTATCACTCTCAAATTTTACCAGCTGCCTTTGTAAGTAACAATTGATGTCAGCATTTACGGCCTTCAGGCTAAGTAGGCTTTTGTTGGTACCAAAGGCCCTCTTGTTTTTACATTAAGAGAATGTATAATGGAGGACCAAAACCCCCCAGAATTTATATATAAAAAATTGTGTATTTATTCTTACATGTTTAAACTTCAGTCACTTTCCATTTGATGCAATACACCTATTCAGAAGTTTTTCCACTACTCAAAACAGTTTTTGAACTCATCAATTTTGATGCCTTTTAGTGCTTTTGCCATTTTTTGTTTCACCTCTTCCACATTGGCACAATGTGTCTCTGTGAGGACTTTTTTTATCTGGAGAAACAAAAGAAGTCTCTCATTGCTTGGGGCAAGATGTGTGAATAGGGAGGGTGGGGTGTGGAAGTCAAGCCATTGTTGGTCAAAAACTTCTTTATACTCAGTGTGGTGAGGGCATGTGTGCTGGTAAGTCACCTGTCATGAAACAGATGCATTGAAAGAGTTTTCCAAACTAAAAAGTTCACTGAAGCCAACTGCAGCCTCTCACGACAATGCCAGCTGGCACGCTGATTCAGATGGGCTCCGAGAACACTCACCTAGCGGGGGAAGCCTGTACTACAAGGGGCCTACCCTTCAGAAGATAATTCCAGTTTTTTTTGTGTCCTCCTTCATAGTCTTATAATGGTACCCATAGCCTATTGCCTAGTTGTATATGTTGATTCTTTCTTTTCCTCTAAGGCACTTTTGAATGTAGAGGTTTTAGGCTTTTAAGTCACATATAGCTTATTTATAAAATAATTATGTCTCCAAATATTTTTCTTGTGATAACCAGATATCCCTATTTTTTTGTTGTCAGAAAAATGATACCTAAATGCAGAATAAGAGATGTCTGATATAAAATTTATGCTTGTGACCCTTAAATTCTTTCCATTGGCATATTTAATTTATCCCTGGATAATTGTGCACTACTGTGACAGCTACACCTGCTAGTGAGAAGCATTTATATGGTTAACTTTCATAGGGGTAGAAACATGTTTCCTTTCTTCCCTTCTCTGTCCTTTGACTGTTCTCCTAATTAAATTAGTATAAGACAGCTTAACAGGAGAAAAACGAATTTAATTTCATACGTATGAGAGCCCCAAAGATGTGAAACTCAAGGTCAAGTTGGGCAACTGAGACTTACACGCCATCCTGAGCTAAGGAAGGGGATGGGGCTTCGAAGAAGAGAAGGGTGATTCAGAGAAGGTGAGAACAGTTGTTTGGTAGTCAGATGTTGGCCAGGACATACAGGAAGACTTTCAGATGACAAAGTTATCTCTGGCAAAACCTCTCTTTCTGGGCCAGGCCCTTATCTAAATTCTTTTAGGCTCTTAAGAAAGAGGTAAAAGTTTTTCTTGAGTCTGATGGATCTTGATTGCCTTCTCAAAATAATCCACATACCAAGGCGGTGCATTGTGGTGTGGCGTATTCCACTCCCCTTCACATTTACAAAGTACATTATAAATGAAAATGTGCTCAAGTAGAAATAGTATGCTGCAAATAGTGACCTTATTAGAACTGCTGATTTTTCAAAGGATTCAAGATGGCTAAATCTGTCTTTCAACATTGGATCATAGGGATATCTTATAATGAGCCAAAGGCCTATTTTCTAATTAATGATAATAATTTTAACACTTCTGAGTAACTGCAATGGACATAGCTAATTTGTTACAGGATTTTGAAGAGCAAATTTATATTAATCTTTAAATAATTACAGTAAAATACAGATACTAATATACAACCAACTTCAATTTGTCCCTAAAAGAAAGGTTTAATTTTGCAGGTACAATCCACAAAATGAGGTGTTAGTAAACTACATCCTTATTCTCACTTTTAAATGATTTCTTTTTAATCATAGTACAACACTACCCCAACATTTCACACCCAAGTTCCTTAAGGAGATCATTTACCTTCAGTCATAATTATTAATGCCAAAGCATAGCATATCTATAAAATGTAAAATATATATAGTTTCACTTCGAAAGAACATAATGAATTATCAAAGCAAGTTTATTGGTTCCCAGATTTCCCACAGAAGAAATAAAGCACCCTTATGAAAATTTCCCAGCACTTAAGTCCATTTAAAGTCTATTTCACATGCCCTTAAGTTCTTCAAATGTTATTGCCAGTAAAAGGAGAGCACCTGATAGTAAAACCATTCTTCCCTCATATTCTTCTCTTCCTTATGAGTACACAGAACTCTGTCTCCACTGTGTTGGAAACACTTCCTTCCTGTCTCCTTAGAGTTTGTGTGGGGTTGACGATAATGTTGGTTAATTTTCCATCTTATGAAGTAAGGTCTCGATGGTTGAAGGTCTGTCAACAACCTTTTATCATCTTACTAATTAATACCTTGCAATTGTCAGCTGGCTTCCATTTAGATGTTGTGATAATGTGAGTTATCATAAATGTATACTTTGGCCCTTGCCCATAGTTCCTGGCTCACAGTTCCCTAAAACCTTGGAATTTATGGGGCAATAAGAGAAACGGGAACATCTCTTGTTGTGGTATTTAGTCTCTGGTCCTCAATTCCGAAAACCACTTCAGAACTGTAAAGGTGAAAGGAGTGTCTTGTTGTTCGTAACACGTGCCTTGCACCCACACCTGAGTTTTTCAGTGGATTCAATTTTGGAAATCTGCTAAGGGTGGTGGGAGGTTGGTTTCCAGGAGAACCGACCAAGAACGGAGAAACTGGAAGTCCCACGCATGACTTCTGGGGAGTAAAGAGGGTCTGGAGGTCTAACAAGTGACCGTTGGTCAATGATTTAGTAAGTTATGCCTCTGTAATAAAGCTTCCATAAGAACCCCAAAGAGGAGGGGTGTTTGGTGAGCGGTGTTGCTGCACAAGTGTTGATGTGGGGGGAGCAGCACACTCAGAGTGCATGGAAGCCAGTGCCCCTTCCCCATGCCTTGTTCTCAAACTCTTCATCTGGCTATTGATTTGTATCCTTTGTAATAAAACTCATAATCTAGTGAGTAAAATGGTTTCCTGAGTTCTATGCACTACTCTAGCAAGTTAATCAAACTGAAGGAGGAAATCTTAGGAACTTTAGACTTATAGCCAGTTTTTCAGAAGCACGGGTAACAACTGAACTTGTGATTAGCATCTGAAGTGGGGGCAGTCTTCTAAGATTCAGCCCTTAACCTGTGGGATCAGACAACCTGGAATCAATCTTTGCTGCATAATTCAAAATTGAGTTCAATTGTAAGACACCCAACTAGCGTAAAAGCATTGCTTGGTATAGGGGGAAAATTCATACATCAGAACTAGATACAGATCATTAGAATATTAACATTTATAAGAACTATGTTCTGGAGATTACACTGACACTATTTCTTCTAATTTTCCTACTCATTTTTCCCCATGTGTTACAGTTTCCTTGCTTTGAATGGCTTACTAACTCTCTGTAGATTTCATAGCTCGCAACAGGAAAAAACCACAGTAGAACTCAAGTTTGTCAGACTCCAGAAGTCAAATGCTTTTATATCTTCATACTGAACAGAGAAGAGAGAAATTAAACTTTTTGTAATCAGAAAACCAAAATTTTCAACCAGAAAAAAATGAATTATCTTTAAACTTTGGAGGTAAAATAGGCAGCAAAACCTCAACTCAAGTAATTGGCATTTAAAAGTAGTAACATGGGAGCTAGGGCGCATGTCCAGTGACATAGTGGCATGAGATTGCTGTAGTAACTGACCAAAATCTTCCTCATGATCCCCAAATTATTGCACAGCTGCACTTCATAAGAGTTCAATGAATTATTGATATCAGACTATGAAAACTGCATTATCAAAGGAAGATTAAGATTTTCAACAGCAAAAATTCTGTCTAAACAGTAAGAAGATTATGTTGAGCAGAGGACTCTGTTCCCCAGGGAGTCTGATAACAATCCACACTTGCTCAATATTATAAAACATAACAACTGAAAAATTATGAGAGTTCTAACTTTGTGAAATGGCAGAAAAGTTCAGGACAAATGCAACTACGTTTGAACCACACAGGCACATCAGCAACAATGTAAAGCTTTTTTTCAAGTATTTTCCATCTGTGACTAGTGGAGACTGCAGATGTGAAACCCACGGATAAGTAGGACTGACTACTATATACGCCCTATGTAGTCGCTCTGTACTTCACCTAGGCAAAGTTTTTACATCTTCTCCTGCCTCTTCTTATACTTCCCACACCTTCATGGAAATCGTTTGTGTGTGTATGCGTGTGGGGGTGGGGGGATGCCGTTCCACTTAGCTGAGAACACTGACTCAACCAGAACAGACCTGTCGCAGACTCCACGGGCCATTTATTACCACTTTACTAAATGTGCGCCCACACAGGCTGCCCTCTCTTTATTAATACACATGAACTACGTGAGCCCTATCTCTTTGAGGATTCTTACTTTACAGATAAAAGTCATGAGAATGGAGTTATAACATAGCTTAGATTCCGATCTACAGAGTCCATTTCTAGAGCTGGGGTTCAAAATCAATGCATTTGGTAAGGGAGTAGCTAAGGGAAAACGAAGGTGGGACAGATTCGGGATGAAGCTGCTGACTGAAGAAGCACTTTTACTACCATGAGCCCCTTGAAAAGGGTCATCACCATGCTCATTTGGACCCAATGTTGTCAATCCAGAGAGCTGACTAGGGTTTGAGATTTCGAAGCTTACCAAGGGTCGTGAACAATTACCCTCACTCAGAGATAAAAGGCTTACCAGGCACATTTCACTTAAGGACATTTAATTTAAGACATATTTCACTGGTCAAATGCAACTTCAGTATATCAGTGGAGAGAACCCAGAACTTCCCCAGATGCCTACTGTTAAGGAAAATTTATATCCCATGGAGGAAAAGGGCTCAGAAAAGAAAGGTTGAGGATATAGAAAATAAACCTAAATTTTTTAAGCTTTTTGATAAAATGTTCATACTACTGATGATTATGTGATAACTTTGTCATTCATATTTGTCAATCTACTCAAACAATGTTTCATACAATGTATATGCTCTTTTTAATAGTCGTTTAACAAAAAGCTTTGTTTCTGAGAAATGTACCCATCAAGGTCTCTAAAAACATTGTTAAAATGCTAAAGTTATCTATTTAAATTTTGTCAGACAACTCTACATATAAATAACTTTATACAAATGTGAGTGCTCTGTGACAATACCACTGTAAATGTTGGCTTCTTGTTTTGCTTTGATTTCATTTTGTAATGGCAAATCTAGTTAAAACCCAGACTCTGAACTGAATTTCAGAATAATTATCTCAGAGATCAATATATATAGTCTATATTTAAAAAAATCTTCCCTAATTGTTTCTTAAAATATTATACAGCCTCCGACTTTGGTTATACACTGAAAAAGTATCTAGATTTATGTGCAGTTTTTGTAAAGTGGAAGCTCTGAGTGTCTTATGTTCTGGTAGCTCTTTAGTCTAATTGCTACAAAACACTTAATAAAAATAGATTGGTTGACAAATGGAAAATTGGAGCTTTCTGTACTGAACCTTTATTTTTTTATTATATTGTTTTCCATTACCATTTAACCCGCCTATGTCCCCCTCCCCCCTGCAATCACCACACTGTTGTCCATGTCCATGAGTCCCTTTCCCTTTGTGCTGGATCCGTCCACCCCTAACCTCCTGCCCCCATAGCTGTCATCCTGCTCTCCATCTGTGAGTCTGTCTCTATTGTGCTGGTATCTACTGAATTTCTACTTTGCATTATCACCTCTTGAAAAATAGGTACATATAATAGAAATAACATTGGTTTTACTATATCATAATATAGTTCAGGCTTGATATGTTCAGCTAATTATAAGAATTCCCATCCTTATAATTATATTAACAGCCTGTAGTCATCTAAAGGGTAGCATTGTCTATCCAACACCACCAGTTCACAACTCTATTATATTTTTCCAGAAAATGCATTTCTACAGTTCTGCCTTGTTATAAGGTTTGTTTTTCTCTTACAGTTCTTTTATGACTGCCATCCAATTTTTTTTGGCTTTATCAGGAATTTTCACTTTATTGTTTGTCACTTCCTTTTCCCCCCTAACTTTTCATAATTTATGGCGGTTCTATCTGCCTAGGCTTTTAGTTCCAGATTTGTTTTTAAGACTTCAAACTCTTTCATTTTATTTTTAGCTCGTGATACTTGCAAAAGTCTGTACCCTTTTGATTTTCACTTGCTTCATCAGCAAGTTCTCATGTTTTGTTTTCATTTTAAAATACCAGAAAGTAAAATGTCTCAGCAGCTTGGTGAATAGAATAGTTTATTTATAATTAAAAAAAAATTAGTTTTTGTGAGATACTTATAGGTTAAAATCTTGTGTATAAATTCCTGAAAAATATTCTTAAATTTCTAGGAAGTTGACTGACATTCTTTTATCATTCCACACAACAATCAGTGGTGCAATACTTGTATTTCCCTACTCAGGGGAAATAATTAACAAAGATATGTTGTTATTAGTTTACCGTTGATGTATTCAATGAGATGTTAGAGCACTGCAAGCTTAAGTGGATACGGAAAAGCGTGAAACAAAAAAGCACATAATTTAGCTCTATTCATATTAGACATCTTTTTTTTTCCTTCTGAAAATAAAGACTAACGCACACTGCACTGGCAAAGCGACAAGGGGAGGCAGGCGGGGAAGGGAGAAAAGCCCTGATCTGTAAAGCGTGCCATTTCTGTCATGTAAATGCTATCACCACAGCCAATTTCAAGCTACCAGCAATTTAACAAACAGCTCACAAAATTTCTAAAAATTTAATTATCAGCTGACCCAAGCAGGTATAGGCCAACACAAGTCGGCTCCAGCAGAAAACTGATAATGATGATTAATTAATGGTCATTAATGGTCACAGATATATTTGAACATATATTGACATCTATAACCCTCAAACAAAAAGAAGTGTTTCTATACAGATTTTGACAAAATTTTGTGATTCTGCCCATGGATCTCTGTATAAGAATTTCTCTTCTATGTGTCCTTGTAATTTAAAGGGTTCAGACATTATGATTCACAGATGATCATTGATCATTTACTCTCAACATTTTGGCTTTTTAAATTTGGGAGCCAGGTTTCTAAAGCCGTGTTAACCGCCGCACTTCCTCAGAGAAACTTAGTCACTGAGGAAGGGTGCCTGGGTCCCTGGAAGGTGCTCTCCTCTTCGTCCTGGAGCGTGCCATATGAAAAGGTAATTTTGTTTAAAGGGTCATGTATGATTTTGTAAGAGATTTAGCAGATAAATGATCAATTCCAATTACTAGTTATTTACATTTACATTCTATATTTTTTATCAGGTAATATAAATAAAGAACTTTTTACTTGCTGGTATAGTGGAAAAGCAAATTTTTCTTTTCATATTTTGATAATTTTGTCAAAGCACAACATCATAAGTTAAATTAAGCAAATATCTGAAATTTTCTGCTCTATTGTTACAAAATAAATTCTAGAAGTTGTCCTTGTAGAAAATAGCAAAAATAAGATGGTTCTCAGTTACTGCTCCAGTGATTCTTTGCTCCAGTTATTCTTTGTCTAATTAAAAGGCAAAACTCTTCATTTCAAGTTTTATATACATTAATTTCATGATTACAACATAAATTCTCTAACCATGTGATCTAGGGTCAAGAAAATTGTTAAAAATCACTTTAATTTCATTGCTGATAAGTTTATTAATTTAAATCTCAATGTATGTGATGAATTTATTTACTTTGTGCTGACAGGACAGTACTTTGGGGCTTTATTTTTCCAGTCAGTCCTAAATCGGCAGTGTATCAAAGTCTCATTATGCTTCGGACGCTATGGTAGATAAATGGTATCCTCACAAAGATATATTCAGTTTGGTATTGAAAATGCCTACTTAAAATTCTGCATGAATAGTTATATTGAAAAAATATGTAGACAAGCCATTAATTATACACAAAGATTTGGAAGAAATTCTTGTAAAAAGCATAGCATGCTTTCCATTAAATGTATACATTTTATACAAAGAAACTGAAAGTCCTTCTGAGGTTAAACAATAAATCTTAGAAATTTAAATACTTTGCTCTCCCAAAAGTAATTTTTTTCTCTATGACACACACATAAGGCATGTACTTATATCTTGGCCTTGATTAAATAACTACACTGTACTTTCAGTGAATCTTTTATTTCTTAAAAATCTGGTTGCTGAGAGTAAGCTGCTCAATTATCTTCCTCAATTTCTTTTTGTTTTGTTTTGTAATTATTATTCTATTTTGGCTCTCTTTTAGAATTGCTAAATATCTTCATTTTTAGAATTGTTAGAAATCAGAAGATGCAGAATACATAAATGAGCGAGTGCATCCTGCCATAAAAACTGAATCTGGAAAAAGTGTTTTATTATAGATTATACCTTGAATTTGAAGCACCATTTTACTTAACACACATGAAGCATATTCCAGTTTATGCACTTTATCACAGTGTAGGATTTAGTGTTCTTTTGTTTGTAAGGAGACTTAGCTGATAAACGATCTCTTTATTTCTTACATTTTCAACTTTGCTATTTTAAACTTGTCAATTTATATGGATTAATGAAGAGTCTTTTTACATGTAGAATGTGCAGTCCTTTTAAAAAATCTAGTTTAAAAGTGCAAATATTAACTACTAATCACAAATAGGTAAAGAAGAATAAAAAATGCAATTAATTGGCCAAAATCAAACCCACAAAATGCCCCAAAATTCTTAATATCTTAAGGACCAAAATGGATTGAAAACAAACATTTCTGGGGGAAAACAAAACTAAAAATCTAAAATATATGAGAAGTAAACTCCTCGTGTTATCAAATACATGAGTTGGACAAGGTTCCATTCAGTACTAAATTTTTCTGAAGATGTACTAGACAGTAGAATTTCAAAGGAGCGCCTACAAATGTCATTTCTGTGACCAGTATGAGGGAATTTTGTTCTTCTTTTATTAGTGATCTCATATTAAGAAATCAGTGTTAAATCTTTACCAATAAACCTTTGAGCAGCTTGTTTTATATAAAATTGTGAGCCATACTGCTTATTCAAATTTTAATTAGAAAATTCTCTTACTCCCTTTCCACATGAAAAATGCACAGGCACTCTGGATTCAGGCAAATAAATCTTATTTACCATCTCTTCAGATACCCAACACCAGGAATATATTATTCCCTAGCTGAAATTCCCAAAGATGTTTTTTAAGAAAAATAATGAACATAATATCAGCTGCTCATGGGACTGGTACTTTGAATCTATTCTTTGGGACATTCCACTCTGCCACTGGAAGAAAAGGCATAGAAATATCACTCACCTGATGGCAGGTATTGTAGAATATATTGGGGGAATAGGAGGATAAAAGTGAGTAAACCATAATCGTTGGTCTCAGTTTGCTGAAGTTGATCCTGTGGTACTGCAGCTGAGTTCTTGGTAATTCAGGGGATAAGTCACAGCTGACATGGACGCCGTCCTTCCCAAGCTGCCTAGTCCCAGCTTTGAAATGTTTACCTAACTTGATTCCTGGTTCCATTTGTTTACCAACTCAGATTTATGCTTTGCTTTACTTCTTAAGTAAATAAATGAATGTTGGCCATTCATTATTTAAATGTTCTCATTTTTAAGCCTCTGAGACACCCTCTGATTGGCTTCTTTATGCCTCTAAAGTCACACATTATTCTTCTTTCTAGTTTTCTCTTCCCTAACCTACTCTCAATTTCTGATTTCCACCCCCTCCCCCACATCCCTGAGCTGGCCCTCTCGAGTCTCTTTTCTTACAATATGTACCCCCTGTTGAGTGATTTACAGCCACAATTCGGAAACACTTCTAATTTTATGACTCTTGAATCTCAACATCACTTTTAGCTAGATACTTCTGAGAGACCCCACTCTGGGCCTCTCCAGTGGGAGGTCCCAAAGTGATCACAAGCTCACAATGCCCATTACTGAACTCAGCTCCTTTTCTTGTCCCACTCCCACACCCCCTGCTGCACCTTCTCCTCTTCCTGCTTTGCCCATGCTGGTGATTGAGATCCCACACACTGCCCACCAAAGCCAGACACTTCAGCTCACTGTATCTCCTATCCATTCATTGTACCTCCTGTCCCAGTTGGATCCTATAACTCACCAAACTCTCCTGATTTTACCTCTGAAATCTTTCACCCTGTCTACTTTCATTTCTCTTGTTAGTACGTCCCTCATTGCCTCTCACCTGGACTGCATTATATCTCTCTTAGCCAATCTGTGTCCCTTTTCCTTTTTTCCTCCTCTACAATCTATCTTTTTTTTACACTGCTATGTTTTTCAATTTTTCAGAAAAAAAAAACAAGGCTCTTATTTTGAAATGTGGGTAGTTCGGGTTTTAGAAATAGCAGTTATCAGCCTTGGTTTTGTACCCACAACATCTAGGACACGTTAAAGACACAGGCTCCCAGGCCACTGTCCCTGAAATTCTGATTCAATTGGTTTGAGGTAGAGTGTATGCACACGTGTTTCTAAAACACCCAAAGGTCCAAATATGCAGAAAGAGCGTAACATCTGTGATCCAGTCTTTTCTTACATTTCACACTTACCCTCCTTTACTTAGGGGCCCGAATGTTCCTCCTGCACTTGGCTCAGGCCCCTGTGACTTTTCAGACACGATTCTTGGCCAGCATACCATTTGTCTTCATATCCTTCCTACCTCTAACCCCCCTTCCTCAGTAACCTGCATGACATGTATTCAAAACAGCTGCAAAATCATCATTTACATGCCTTCAAATGAAGCTATAGAATGTCCTTGAGTTCTCTATTTTAGTATTGAAGTATGTGCACTTTATTGTAATTGTTACATTTTTTCTGTCTCCTCTGCTAGGTTGTAAGCTCCTTTAAAAAATGGATATGTATTAATTTGCTCTGAGGTCCTCATTCTGTGCCATCCCCTAGACAGTGTAGGTACTCCTTAAACAATTTTTTAAATTGACTTTAAGGTATTATTATACAAGATACGATTCTGTATCTCCAAATGGTCAAACCTTGAGTTTGGTAGCAATCTCAATATTTAAATAACAATGTTAACCTTAGGCTGTAGGATGAATACATTAGGATTCTGTATAATTATTTACATCATTGAACTAATCATATATGCAATTAGATCAAATCACATAACCTTGAATTTGGAATTGGGAGGCTCTTAGAGGTCATTCAGTAGAAAACATCCCTCTGTGACATTTGTAAAAGGTGATCTGCTTAAATCCTATTAAAAAGTGAACATTATGAAGTAGCTGATACAATTGTTACTAATATTTTTTATGAAGTGGCTTTCCTATTGTGAGCTTACTTAGGTTTTATGAAGTTTCCAGGTTTCTGAAAGAACACAAAGTGTTTAACCTCCCCTTGGGCACCTTTTAAATATGCAAGGACCATTTTTATCTTTGCATTAAACATAAAGCATCCTAAATTTACATTTGTCATGAATTCCAAAACACTCATCATATTTTTCAGTATATTCCTGATGTTCTTAGCATCTCCCTTGAAGTTAGAGGCTCAGAATATAATCATAATATTAGTATTGTGGTCTGGTAAATATTATATATACATACACATATATAAAAACATTAATATTTTAATCATTCCTTTATAGTGTAATACTTTTATCAATCTTATTTTTAAGCCTTATTTTTAAGTTAAGTTTTAACTTAACTGTGTTTAGTATTAGCAGAAATTTAGCTTATAGTGAACAAATTTATTCAGATTTTTGCATAATAAAAATGTTTGAATTTTTTCATCCTATATTTATTCATTAATCCATCTAATATTTATTATCAAACAAATTCTAATAATTACTATTATAGCTGCTAAGAATACTAAGGAAAATATGAAAATTTTATGGTTATCATATAGAGGGAGGATAAGACAAATGAACCAAAACTCATATAGCATTGTGGCATGTGTTTAGAGTCTGGATATCTTAAAAAATACTTATATTTCATAAACCTAAATATAGAACTTGGTATTTATTTCTACTAAATTTGGTTTTATATAGACTCTGGAATTTTTTTTTAAATTTTTATTATTATTATTATTTTTTTTTTTTTTTTTAGAGATCAAGAAAGGAAGGGAGAAAGAGAGGGAGAGGAACATCGACGTGTGAGAGAAACAGTTGGCTATCTTTCACAAGCCCCCACCTGGGGACCTGGCCTATATGTGCCCTGACTGGGAATCGATCTTTCAGTTTACAGGCCGGCATTCAGTCCACTGAGCCATACCAGCCAGGGCCTTAATTTTGGTTTTTGGATTAAAGAATCCAACATGTGTTGGTAGTCCAAGTCTTTATGTCATTGAAAAATTTAACGAATAAGCAAAGTCTAAAGGAAAGTGGCCCTGATGTGGTACTAGAAACCTCTCTCTAAAATGAAAAGGAAGCAGAACAAGGGTAGTTAGGACACATATTCCCATTCAGGCTGATGTATTAGGGTTGTCAATAAGATACTAAGAGGTTTATTATGAGGAATTGGTTCATGTGCTTACGAAGGCTGAGAAGTACCACCATCTGTTGTGTGCAAACTGAAGTTCATGGAAAACTGGTAGTGTCATTCTGGTCTGAGTCTGTGGCCTGAGAACCAGAAAATCTGATGGTATACATCCCAGACAAAGGCAGCCTCCAGTTTAGCAGGAAGAAAGGAGCTCTGGGGAGTTGAAAAAAATAAAAGATTTATGAGCAGAAGGGAGTGAGGATAAGGAAGTTATACTAGGTCAATAAGCAGGTTGATTTTCACAAGGTTACTTTCCTTTAGGGTCTCACAGGGGCCTATTAGGCAGATGACCTAACCAGCACTAATCAGGCAATATCTGATTTACTGGTGTAAGATTCCATTTTTGGCTTGGTGATGTTGGACTTAACATAAGTGACTCTATTTTGGTCCTGTTTTCTTTTTGGTTTTTTTGCTTGTTTTTTGTTTTTAAATAGTTATTATTTAAACAAAGCCTAAGAGAAGCTGAATCAAGGGAAAAGTCTAGAATGGTGATGGAGCTGGGTTCTGTGAGACAAAGAGGAGTCAGGTTAATTCTTCTCGCAGAGGAAATCCGAAAGTAGAATCTGGGTCCTCCAAATTGACTCCCAGAGCTGCGAGCTAACTAAAGCTGAAGATGACAGCATAAAACTGTCCAGGAAGCCAACTGAGTCTACTGCTAGGTCCATAACTTAGAGCCGCCAAAGGAATGAACTCTTTTCTTTATACTATGTAAGCATCTATCTTTGCAGTTATGTCATATTGGGGGAAAATTCCTTTGAGTTTTAAGGTGATTGTGATGCTATTGATGCAATCTTTCTTCCAAGCTGACACAAGGTGATTTCAGTTCATTCCTCAGATTAAAGTCAATGTCTGGAAATGTAAAGCAATACATTATGTGGTTGCTCAAAAACTAATTTTCATCTTTATGGAATAAGTAATGGTACAGGTATTCCTCTGTATACTTACTCTTTTGAGTAACATGCCTCCCTGGCAGGGGTGTCCAATCTTTTGGTGTCTCTGGGCCACACTGGAAAAAAAAGAGTTATCTTGGGCCACATGTTAAATACATTGTGACATAATTCCCCCAAAACTCATAATGTTCTGTTTTTAAAAATATTTTATTTATTTCTAGAGTGAGGAGAGGGGAATGGAGAAAGAGAGGGAGAAAAACATCAGTGTGGTTGTCTCTTGCACGCCCCCTACTGGGGACCTGGCCCTGAACCTAGGCATGCACCCTGACTGGGAATTGAACCAGCAACTGTTTGTTTCAATCCACTGAGCCACACCAGCCAGGGCTGTTTTAAATAAATTTACCATTTTGTGTTGGGCCGCATTCATAGCTATCCTGATCCACATGTGGCCCACAGGCCACAGGTTGAACACCCTTGCCTCATAGTTCGCTTTCTTTTACTTTTCAGTCTACGCTAAAATCCATACTGCTATCACTGGGTCATGCATAATCAATCAAATATACTAAAAAGTTATTTGAAGTAATTTTCTATCACTAAGCTGCCTTTTGGGAACTGTATAATTGGTCTGTTTCACTAGATAGTTAAATGCATGCAAATGTATTTAGTTTTCCTGATTTTTTCCAGGTAGTCCCGTGGGCTCATAGTGCCAATTCTGTTTGCCTTTGTACATAGGTGAATTTATATACTTTAGCCTTTTATCATATAATAATAGTGACAAGAAAAATAAATGTTCACCAAGGAATCAAAATAAATTGCTAGGTGACTAGTTTAAATGATAGTTAACCGCAAGGACTTTACTGTTTGGCCTGAAGATAAAACATGTTTTGAATAATTCCTTTTTCTTCAAAGACACTCTCTGGGGTTGAATGTATTTTTTCTGCTTAAGTATCAGTTAAAATATATTTGCATTCTCTCTGATCTTGGGGCTTTGAAGTTTTGTGCAATGAACTGAAACACTGCATTACAAAATCTTTATACAGTTGACAGTAGGTCTCTAAGGAATCTATTCAATTAGTGTCATGTCCTGGCTCCCCATAGTATCAAAAATCATACAGCATTGCAGATGTCTTAAATATTGTATATATTAAATCAGGAAAGGAACATAACATTACTTCAGTAAAAGAAAGAAGATGTGGTCCTGCATAATGCATGTAAATGCAGTAGCCTAGAACCTGGCATTTGGTTGATTCTCAGTGAAGGTCTGTTGTCTGAATCAGCTAACCTATGATTATATGACTATAATTTTAATTAGATATATTAAAACTACTTTGACTTTGACCCATTCTGTCTGATGTTTCCTCAAGGGCAGCTGGGAAAAATCTCATTTTTCGAGGGAGAGATCCCATCAATTGTATATTATAGATTGGGGCTCAGGACTGGGCCATGTAGAATGGGACAGATTCTCCATGTGGATAAGAACAGATAGACTGTCCTGGGTGAGTGTCAAGCTCTATTTATGGAAGGTACAGAGAGTGAATATTAGAAAAGTTGAATCTATAATCAAGGTAAAATGATTAGCAAAGTGCTATTTATGAGATTAAAATCTTAGCAAAAGGGAAGTTATACAGTTAAACACAGGCATAAAGTGGGGAAACAGGAGCAAAAGAGGAGAAATCAAGGAAAATTCTGTTTTTCAAGTTCCCCAAAACTCATTTTTATTGGTTGCTGATTGTGCAGTGTGTGGTTGAAAAGCCTGATATAAAGGCACAGTTTCTATATGTACAGTTTCCTTCTCAGGCTGGAGCAATTGAGTGCTTGCTCCCACTTGCTTGATGCGGACTCCTGCTATGGTAATATGTAGAGCAGAAGACCGTTCCTTGCAATGGTGTTGATGCCGAGATGGCTTAAGCGTTTTCTGAGCTCTACCTTGCTCTGCCCGCTGAGTTCTATAGATCCTTTGGTCTTTCCTTCTCATGACTATCTCCTTCCAGGTATCCTGATTTTTTGCCTCACTAAATAATATTTCTTTGTCTCAACTTCCATTTATAGTATAACCTCTATTCCTAGTCGCATACTTGCCTTTTCTCTAGCCATGTCTTGGTCTCTGCTCTGTGCATTGATTCTGACTTGGCATCATTTCGGTGGTCATGATTTCTCTACAGCCTCTATGGGCTGACAGTTTCCATATATGGCTCGCTTCAGGCTCTTCCTTCATTTAAAGGGCTGAGTACCAAATTTGTTTTCATACTACTATCCACTTACGAAGTAAATAGTTAAGCAGCGGAAATGAAATACGTGGAACAGAAAGCGACCCAATCAAACCTACTTGTAAGTATAATGAGAGACCTTCTGGCAAATAAACTGATGGTATTTGCTGGCAGGAGAGTTCCTATCTTGGAAATACTTTTGGCAAGAATTGCCTGATTGTCTAAAATTGTCAATAGCAAAATAATATGGAATCCATGGATTGATGGGACATGATTATCTGAATACAAAATGTTGATCTCATACCAAAAATGGCTCTTCCTAGGTAATTGATATGGCAGTATATATGTTTGGGAGACCTCATTTTAATCTGTGTTAGGACACATCCTGATGTGATAAGAAAAGGTCTAGGCAGTTATTTTGGAGTTCTTAGTCCTCTCTCTACTTTATCTTTGTCTCATGATTGTTACTTAGAAATTATTAGTAAATGTGGAAATGGGCAAGCTCTGATTTATATGAGACTGATTATACAATCTAATCCTTTCTGCATTATTGCACTCATCCAATCTGCTTTTGCATTACTCATCCATGACCACCGTTCTAGGGCTGAAGATGTATTTAAATCACAAAAGAATCAGATATTTTTATTATAAAGTTTCTGTCATGAGAAAACAAAGAAATCACTGTGAATATATGAAATAACTTTTTTGAAACACTGAAATGTCATGGTTCTTATTTAAAGTTATTGATTTGTAGTATATAAGTTCTATGATCTCCCTCAGACATATGCAACCAGAAAATTTGACTATTAGGTTAACAGAGGTCCTGAAGAGCTACCTTTCCTTATTTTAGAAGTATAGGAAAGTTGTAAAACAAAATTAGCACCATATTTTGCTGTGTGCAATGTCCTCCTATGTATAATGTGCACCCACATTTTTGACCTATACTTTCAGAAAAAAAAATCTTTTATTTTAATTTTTTAATTCAATTATTTATTTATTTATATTTAGAAACAAAACCAATTATCATATTTCAGGGTATTATTTTGCATATGGATATCGTTATTGCTTTCTGGAGTTACATTTTTAATGCATAAGCATAAATAAAAGAATTAAAAACATTTATATAGATATGGAATTAGTACCACTTATGTATAATGTGCATCCTTATTTTTCCCTCAGAAATTTGGGCAAAGACATGCAAAATATAGTAAATGCTTTTTATGTAAATGCAATTGTATAGTGTAACAGATGGTAAACATTTAAATATTTAATCCAAAAGAAAATAAATGGTTGTGAGTAACAGTTATTGAATATCTACTAAATACCAGGACCATGCTGGTGCTTTACACATGTCAATTAAATCTTATATAACTCACAATTTATTGAGTAACAACAATTGTAGATGAGTGAACAGATTTATGGAAATTCAGTGGTGTTCCTCAGATTACAGTCAGTAAGCGGCACAGGGCAAATTCAAAATCAGGACTGTTTAATTCAATAGCCAATCTCTTAACTGCTCTAGGATGCTGCCTTATATAACATGGACATAAATGTACTTTATTGTGGCGTTAACTTGGTCAGGTCTTGTTTTGGATTCTATACCATTATTAGAATACTCAATGATAATTTTGTAGTACCTGACATTGATTTTTAGTTTAAATTCAAAACAAGTATGTTTTACTTTTAATATTTTAAATACATATAGCTATACTATTTATCACTGAATCAACCATTGTCAAATTAGTTTCAGCAAAGCAACATTATTCATTATATTAAATTTATATTATTAGTTTTAATTTATGGATTATGTGGTTATATGTATATTGAGTTTCTTTTATAATTTCGTAAGAACTATAACCATAGGGAGTGTAATGGGGTTTTATGTTTGGACACGTAAGAGAAGAATTTAAATCAATGCTAAAAGCCCAAGCAAATATTGTTATTTATTTATTTAGTTTAGACAATTGATAAACTGAAAGTATTTACAAACAGAGATGGAAATTCCTTGTGTTTTGACATTGTGTTGGCCAAAGCTAGGTGGTTATGATTTGGAAGGGAATAGAGTGCTCAGGCCTTTTGATTCTTATGGAAAGCTACTTTTCAATGGAAATCAATAATTTTGCCATTAAAATATCTTCCCAAATTTGCACACATATTTATTGGTGTGAGTTTCTCAGGGTCTTATTAGCTCTAGGTCCTCATTCAAAAAATACTAGACCAGATAATGCAAAAAAAGTCACTTAATACTTCTGTTAATAGCCCACCTTAAACTCTAACACAATTTTTATATAAAGAAAAAAATAGTTTTTGTGTTCTTTGGATGAGAAATTGAGGCATTAAAGTTTACCAAGATCAGGGCATTGTGGCATACGGTGAAGACAAATTACATGTGTGGGGAAAAAAGAAAGGGAGGCAAGAAAGACAAATAGAGAAAAATATGTCTCTTAAAATTTTATTTGGAGATGGGAATGATACTAAAGAAATAAAATTCTAAGTCAATGGCTTTTATTAGTAAGAGTTTGAGTTAAGCAGTTAAGGTATTGATTGCATTCAACCTGAATTCAATATTTTTTTCCAAGTGTGATTCTCTTTCACCTTAATGTATTTTGTTTCCATTACCATTTAGTCCCCTTCCACCCTCCTTCTCTCAGCAATCACCACACTTCTGTCTGTGTTCATGAGTCCTTTTTCCTCAACCCCCCTCCTCACTCTCCCCCACCACTCCACTGTCATCCTGCTCTCTGTGAGTCTGTCCCCATGTTCCTTGTTAGTTCAATTTGTTCATTAGATCCCACAGTTCTGTTAAAATGAATTAGTCTGAGGGAAGCTACCACGATTTAGAGTTTTGTTATTTTAATACAAATTAAACCAATTAATAGCCAACTTAGTAGTAATACTTAAAAATTCTTGCATTTTAAAACTATGTAATATCACAAAGTTTCAGAGAGGTAGTTTCTGGGACTATGCTCACTTTAGAGATGGAGAAGTAGAGAAATAGAAAACCCACATAATTTAAACAGGAAGTAGGGCCAAATTCAAACCTTGGCAACCGAACTCTCATGTACATGTTCTGAGCCACTATATTGTATATAGCCTCCTGATCGCCTGGTAAATCATCTTCACCAACCCACAATTTGGCTGTTTGAAAAACCTCTTTAGCAATCATTATGGATGGTTCAGGTTAAGATGTGAGATCTATAATGGTTGCTATTAAGGAGCATTGATTGTCTGATGCCTGTGTCAGAGCCAACTCTTATTCAGCAGCTAAAGTTGGTCTGAGTGAAAGTCCACTAGTGACCTATTTATAATACTGTTCTTAGTGCTGGACATAAATATTTTATACTCTGTTGTAATGTTTTTACACTCAATGTGATGAGGTAGCTCATCTCTAACATTCTAAATGAAAGTTAACTTCTTATTTTATGCTGAAAACATTTAACTGACACTTGCAGTTTTCAGATTAAAAATGTTAAGCAATGTTGATGATTTTATGAGTAAAACGGAGACTATTTAATATGAAGTCGAGAGGGATAATTGGGAACATGCACACACAGAGACAGCTTTTCCCTCATTATTATCGTAGACTTTTATTTTGACATGTTTGGAGGTTTAGCAGTGGTTTGTGTTGATATGTATTTATCCTTATGATTAGAAATAGACTGTATGAAACTTACATGAAAATATAATTATCTTGCATTTTTCTTCTATGTATATTTTATTTTGATTTGTTTTATATTTATAATTGATTTTATCAAGTCCTACTTAAAAAAATTACCATGCTTCTTAACTGATATGAAAGGAGAAGCCTGATCATGAGTTAATTATATTTTCAGTAGTGGATACTTCAAACCATTTTGTCATTATTTATGACAGATATTCTGGTAGAATCATCAAGTTAAGCTTCTTTCTATTGAATTTCAGAACTGTGGTAGATAGCAAGATGTATCTTTTTCAATTGATTGAATAGCATTAGATAGATTCACCCACACTCCTTCTGTTAAGCATGGTGACATAGCAAGAAGAAAACTTATAAAAAGCAGCATATGTAATGTCATGATCAGATTCTTGAAAAAATTAAGCCAGAGAAAAAACTCAATGAAACCTAAAAATGTCCTCACATTTAATACATTTCCAAATGCAAGTGCATTTCATTGCTTCATAAAAATGTCATATCACGGCTGCTATGTTTTTACCACACCAATAACTGGTGAACATTCACTTCTAAGTAAACTCTGCAGTTCCATCTGTAGCCAGTTATTTTTATATCAGCTGCTTGGTCGTTAAAATTACTTAGCTGATCTTGAAACAGATTACGTTTTTCATTCTGTTAAATAACTTAATATATTTGAATTTCTCTGATGGTTAGAGATGTTGATCATCTTTGCATATGTCTACTGGCCATCTCTAAAACTCAACACCAAAAAAACAAACAATCCAATTAAAACATGGGCAAAAGACCTGAATAGACACTTCTCCAAAGGGGACATACAGATGGCCAACAGACATACGGAAAGATGCTCAACATCACTAATCATCACAGAATTGAAAATTAAAACCACAATGAGATATCGCCTCACACTGTCAGAATGGCCATTATCAATAAAGCAACAAAAAACAAGTGCTGGTGAGAATGTGAACAAAGGGGAACCTTTGTGCATTGTTGGTGGGAATGAAGATCAGAGCAGTCATTGTGGAAAACAGTATGAAGTTTCCTCAAAAAATTAAAAATAGAAATGTCTTATGACCCAGGAATTCCATTTATGGGAATTAGAACCAAAGAAGCCCAAAACACTGATTGGAAAAGAATATATGCACCCTATGTTCATTGCAGCATTATTTACAATAGTCAGGATTTGAAAGCTGTCCCCGTGTCCATCGGTAGATGAATGGGAATTTTAAAAAAGCAGTGGTACATCTATACAGTGGGATACTACTTGGCTATAAAAAATAATGAAATCTTACCTTTTGTGGCAGCATGGAGGGACCGGACAGTATTATGCTAAGTGAAATGAGACAGTCAGAGAAAAAGAGAAATACCATATGATTTCACTCATATGTGGAATCTAATAAAAATAAACTAACAAAATATAAAAAGACATCAATATAGAGAACTGACTGACAGCTGTCAGAGGGGAGAAGTTCAGGGGCTCACTGAAAAAGTTGAAGGGGTCAAGCAAAACCCAAAAGACCCTCCTAGACAGATGACAGTGTGGTTATTACCAGAGGCAAAGGGATGGGAAGGTAGGAGAGGGCACAGGGGTGGTAAATGGTGATGGAAGGAGACTTGACTATATGATTTTATCAACCAATGTCACTCCAATAAATTCAGTACAAATTAAAAAAAAATAACAAGATATCTAAATAGTTTGACCAGTGTTTGGCATTGGATAAGCAATATAGAATGTTATGTGTTACTTTCCTTTCACAAATGTAAGCTTGAGTCTTTGGAAGATTTTAAAATGAGACCATGTAGGTAATTTCCTACATTTAAAAGTAACATACTAACACACATCATTTAAATGTTCCAGTCAAAGTTATAACCATAAATTTATTCCAGATTTTAACAGTTATTTATGTGCATTTTTAAAACACTGTTTCCTAGAAAAATATTAGAAATTTTACTCCTTACAATAGAATTAAACTACTCTGAGTAAATTTCACAGATCATAATTGTATACAGCTGCTTGTGTTACATAGATATTATATTTTGCAGGGGTGTTTGCCTTGTGAACCTATGAAGTAACTTTGAAAATTTTGTGTAGTTAATACTTTTTAGAGGTCTATCTAAAAAGACTACCTTAAATATCTTTATGTAACATTTCCCTTTTTCTGGCAGCAATTTTTCTTCAACACAGATATGATCTGAGGTGTGTGTGTATGTGTGAGTGTTGGAATTTACACATTGTGATATTACAGGGATTTGAAAACAACTGTGTGCACACCTTGAATATGGGTGAACTGAAGAAGCCCTGTTTTGGACTAGTCAATACGTGTTACAGTCCAAGCAACCAAGAGAAAGACTATATTTAAAGTTTGACTAATTCCTAAATTGTTTGTACAATGGAAAATTACTGCTAAATTTTATGTGAGAAAAAAGGCAGCTCTTTTTTTAAAATTTTTATGAAACAGTTTATATTTTTCAGATTAAAACGGTAACCCTCAGAGATTCCAGTCCCAGTACAATTTGATTAGTACCCGCTAAAGTAAATTAAGCCATTAGAACATACACAAAGATAAATGTAACGTGGCATTGAATTCCATCTTTTTTTTTTTTTAAATGGTGATTTTGCAGTCATAAGACTTTACTAAAATAAAGTTAGGATGCCCTTATTTATTGCTAAGCTAGGCTATGCTTTTAAAGTAAATGACTCATTTGCCATTTCATATCATTTTAAGACTAGCTGGGCTTCAATAATAAATGCTAAGAAACAAAAAAGCTATTACAGCTAAATTTATCTTTACCTTTCATCTTCCTAAATACATATCATGATGTATGAACATACAAGATTAAATTAAAAATGTACAGTATAGAATTTGTTGTTAATGGGTAGACTTCTTTAGGTCCAGAAGTAGATGGATTCTAAAATTTAAAAAAAATCAATACATGAGGAAAAAGATGTGAATATATGAGCCTACCAGACTCAGCTCTTTATCTTAATTTTATAGGGATCCATCACTTGGAATGGGACTTGTTGACTTTCAGAAAACATCTTATGAGTGGAAACTTAGTATAAACTATAGTTTAATAAATTTAATAAATTTAATAAATGTTGCCAATAAATTAAGGAACTTCTCGAGAGGTCCCCAAGTAAGAGGTAACCTAAAAAGCAATCATAAGATATAAGCTAAATTATAAACTCTAAAAATTGACATCTGCTAAATAAGTGAGTTGGAAAAAAGCAGGGGAATGATGTAATTGAGGAGAAAGAATAGTGCCGATCTTATAGCAAGGAACAGTTATCAGTTGTTAAAAGTTGGGCCTGTAATTCAGAGGGGTCTAGATTGGGCAACTTTCTATCTGTGTGACATTGACCAAGTTTCTAAACCTCTCTGAGCCTCACTTGCCTCAGTTGTAAAACTGAAGTAATAAAATTCAGCCCACTCTCTTGGTATAAAACAGAAATGGGAAGTACTTAGATAAATCTTGGACAGTGTTTGCTTAATAAATGAAGATGTAATTGTTATTGCTATTGTTTTAAGATTTTATTTATTTATTTTTAGAGAGAGGAGAAAGGAGGGAGAGAAACATCAACATGCAAGAGACACATGGATCACATGGATAGGTTGCCTCTTGCAATGCCCCCAGCCGGGGACCTAGCCTGCAACCCAGGCATGTGCCCTGACTGAGAACCAGTGACCTTTTGGTTCATAGGCAGGCACTCAATCCACTGAGCCACATGAGCCAGGGCTACTATTGTTGTTTTTATTATTATTACAAAGTAAAATTGGACATTGGACACTATCACTGTGACTATTATAATGCTCAATTATCTCTGACAATGGTTAAAGCTACAGTAATTTAAGTGATAAATTTTGCATTGTCTTTTTGTCCATGGAGGTTGATAGTTCTTTATCTGCTTCTCCTTCACCTTGCACTTTGTGGCAAGAGCACCACTGGGAGTTAGTCTCTTACGTTACTCTGTTTCCTTTTTAGTCTCCTTATGATCCCTTCACCCTCTGAAAGACATGGCTGCTTAAAAATTCTTCAGTGTCTTCCCCTTACTAGGAGGGTAAAGGCAACACTGTTTATCATAGGGACAAGGCTCTCCAGTCTCATCTTGTGCTGCGGCACCTGCCCCTGGACTGAGTGTCTTATTTCCTCTGTCTGGAGCTCTCTTTTCTCCTCTACCTTTTTCTTCGCCCCTCAGGACCACTGCATTCTGGCTGTGTGTTTCATGCAGCCTTAACATCTTTCAGATCTCTTTCTACCCTGTATATCCTGAAAATCTTTTAAAAATTCATTTGTTCTATGGTATAATTTTCCTTTTTTGAGATGACATATTTGGTGAGATATAAAACTAGAAATTTCAAGTCTTCAAAGTCTTACATATTCAGTCCTCAAATACTACCAAGGGCTTTAACAGTTTTTATTTCAAGGCTTTACTTCTAGTTCCATACTCTTGATTGTCAATTATATTACTCCTCTCTAGGACTAATTTAGAAACCTGTTAATCATTTCCTTCCCTACATCCCAAACTCCCTTCAGTACATACTACACAATGCTTCTGAAATAATCTTTCTAACTTTAGGGTCTGATATTGTCTTTCTGTGCTCTCAAACTTAAAGTTTACCCGAGATATACAAAATTAGCCTCTACAGGGTTTTAGATTTATCTATAAGTAAGTAGCTTTCCATACCCGTTCCCCACTCTCACCCAGCTGCACTGAAGAACAGGCACTGAGTCTTAGCCACTTTTGAACCAACCCATCATCCCCGAATACACAAACCACCATCCAGCCCCTTGAAGAATGGAACTCACTGAATATTGCTGATGCTGAATTTCATAATCATATAGAGCTGGCACACAGAACAAGTGGCTAATAGTCAAATTTTAAGGAGATATTGTAATGCATATTTAAATTTTTTCTTTGCCATATTTTAGTCTTTAGAAAAAGATATCTGTAGTCTTCATTGTCACGCAAGCTATACACCATTCTTTGCAAATTAGCAGACTGAAAATGTAAATAGCAACAAGAAGAAACAGAATCTGAAAGGGACCCATTCCTGCAACCTCTGTTTGGGGAAACAGGGAATAAAGAACCAGATCAGATGCCATTTTCATGCAGTGGGTTGGGTCAAAATAAATGAATAATTTAAGGAAAGATTTTTTGTGGTTTTAATATCTTTACTAGCTAATTAAGGTCTAGGCACCCTTTACCACCCTCCCCCGCTTACCCCTCTCACCTTCGGCAGCAAAGTTCTACAACAAAGTGATTAGCTGCTGGACATTTCAGCATATTCATATGACATTCTAATCAAAATAAAGAGCACCATTGCTCTTAGAAGCTAATGATCAAAGGAAAGCTGTGATTAGTTAAGTCATGTTCGAAAACTTCACCAGTCTCACACTGCTTGCATGACTAAATTGTCAGAAAACTGTAGTCCTTGAAAAAGAGGACAGCTTTTTTTTTTTTAAAGATTTTATTTATTTATTTTTAGAGAGAGGAGAAGGAAGGGAGAAAGAGCAATGTATGGTTGCCTCTCACTGGGGACCTGGCCTGCAACCCAGGCATGTGCCCCGACTGGGAATTGAACCGGGACCTTTTGGTGCCCAGCCTGCGCTCAATCCACTGAGCTACACAAGCCGAAAAGAGGACAGCTTTTTACCAGTACATCAGAATTGAAAACCACCTAAAAGGCACAGAACATAGAGATTTTTAGAAGTGAGCAAGACTTGAGTCACGAGAAGGGATTATTTATCTAGTACCGGATCACATGGCAACAGCGTCTCAGACAGTCTCAAGCACCCGGCAGACTCACCCTCATCGTCTGAGCCTTTTCTTCATGCTAGAGAAAAAACCGGAACCAGCCAACCATACCAATGTGCCTTTCAGAAGAAGTCATCTAGTTTACCACAACAGAAAATGAAAACAGTTCAAAATAATGAGCTTAGCATCAGAAATTCTCAAATTATACTTTATAAAATGCATACAGTAAGGATTTTATACAACCATAACTTTAGTAACTATTTTAAAATATGAAACTCTTATATTTTCTTTTTTTAAATGTATATATATGTATGTATGTATATAAGTATGTATTTATAGACAGAAGAGAAGGGAGGAAGAAAGAATGGGAGGGGCATCAATGTGAGAAAGAAATATTGATCAGTTGCCTTTCATATGCACCCTAACCAGGGACTGAACCCACAGCCTAGGCGTGTGCCCTGACCAGGAATTGAACCAGCGACCTATCACATTTCAGGGCAACGCCCAACCAAATGAGCCACACTGGTCATGACGAGAGCCTCATTTTTTCACTAAGAAATGGAAAATATTGACATGGAATTCATAATCTTATTGTGCTAACTGAATTGTAAAAATTTGGAAATTTCTTCCATGTTTAGCATAATACTTGGCTTTCTAACACAGTGGACTTTTTTTTAAAAATCAGTGAAATTCAGAGTTCAGTACTCAATTTCTTACAAGTTCTTATTTGTAAAAGTACACATGGCCGTTACAAAAGACCCTATCTATAGTATATAAACTGCGAATGACACACACATTTTTTCTGTAACCTTATACAGTGAAAATTAATTAAAGAAAAATTACAGAAAAATTTAAAATTAAAACATTGCCATTTAAAAAGTAAATAAGTCCATTTTTAAAGCAGCTCACATTCACTTCTAACTGGCTCGGGATCAGAAATCACATTTTCAAGGACTGACTTGGTCAAACTTCTAATAGCTGTGACTGAGAAGTTGTCCTCACCTGGTTACAGAATACTTCTAGGCAGTGATTCTGTAACTGAGCAAACTGGGGCTCAGTCACGTGGTGCCCTGACGTGTGCCCCAATGATTAGTGTTGAAGGAAACAAGTTTTTATTAACAGGGCTCCAGCCTTGGGGATGCTGAGAACACTCCTGCTCAGAGTCCTCCTTTCCTACAAGTACCAGCACTTCCCCTGTTTTCCAAAAGGCTACAAGCCAGAACTATGCCCAGAAGTTCCCCGTATCCATATCTATCTTAAGTTGCCCATGCAAACAGATCTCCATCACCTCTGGAATGTGCACTTGTGCATGTCAGAGTCATCATCCTGTCCCAGCAGCTCCCTCCTTCAGGATTTGGGGTGCGCTGTCTCAGCCTCCATACAGTGCTTTAGGAAAATATATGCCATGTTGCACTGGGTCATGGCAGAGTAAAGGGAGGTACATCCTTCAGAGAAGCAGAAGTCTACAACTCAACATTCCCCATCGCAGTTCAGCTGCAAGCATCTCCCAGAGCCTGTGATTGGTTAGGCAGGTCCCCACAGCTCCGTTAGCTCTGCCACGTTCTTGTCCGCACAGGCTTCCCAGCGGGCCTCCTCTTTCTTACTCCAGACCTTGTGGCAGACCCCCCGAGTCTCTCTAACTCACTCTGGACCTCTCTGTCTGTGGTGGACCCTCTGTCCTACACCCAGACCTCATGGCAGACTCTCCTCCCACACCCTTTCAGCCTGCCCTCATTTAAGTGCTCAGCCCAGAACTTCCTGTGCGACCTCCTATCTGGCCCCTCCTATGATGTGTTAGTGTCCACCATTTTTGCCAGTTCCCCAGTATCTTTTACCTTCTTTTGGCTGCCATTTTTAGTCAGGGAAAAAGTTCCCAGCAACGCCCGGACATTCAGGGTGGGCATCCGCCTCCCCTGCTATGTCATGAGTCACTCTACACACTTAAAGTCCTGTACACCTTTCCTGCCCTGGGAGGCAGTCCTCTTCTCTTCAGGAAAAGCATGGCTGTTAACTTTCCATTGTTATGCAAAGTATCTTAAACCCTGTATTATCCACCTCCCCCTCCCACCAATCAAGGGTTGTGGGAAATATGCCGTCATTTTCAGAGGACCCCCACTCAGCACCTGTTACAATTCCAGCAAGCACTGACAACCATCAGCTTGTTTAACTTATACTGGAGAATGGAAACTGTGACAGTAATATAAATTGGCCACAAATTCTTTGAAACTTTTCTCACTGATAAATAGAGTATATATTCCCTACCCATGGAAATCTTGGCGAACTTGTGACAATTCAGATGTAGGTGACACCATGTGTCTTCTGGGGCTAGGTCAAAAAAGGCTGCAGCTTCTACCTGATTCTCCCGGAATGCTTGTTCTTGAAATGTCTTGTCATGTGTGTGCCCTCTTGGGACCTAATGTCACATCATGGGAAACACAGACCACGTGGACAAAGCATGCTGGTTCTCCAGTTGATAGTTCCAGTTTTGAGTGATTCCAACCCAGGCGTGAAACAAGTGAGTAAAGTCACTAGATGATTCTGGCTACTTGGGTTTTCCCAGTTGAGATCCCAGACTTTGTGGGTAGAGACAAGCCTTCTTCTCTGTGTCCTGTTCATACTCCTGAACCACAGGACCCGGAGGATCATAGAAGGTTTGCTATTTTATGCCACAGAGATTAGTGTGGCTATTATGCAGTGATAAGCAACCAGAAAAAAGAACTAATAATTATCAAGATAATGCCATATGTTAAGTTAGAGGATTTAGAATTTTACATGTAGTTCATCTAATCTTCACCACAAACTAAGACACAGGTATTTTTAACATTGCTTATATATGAGAAAGTGGAGTTCAGCGACATTAAGTAACTTCTGAGATCGCTAATTTTGCATAATGGGGTTGAAATTGAAAACCAGGTTTGCCCATGTTTGAAGCCCATTTTTCTAAATTATTAATTTTTCCAATCACATTTATGAAAGCTGAAATAAGACATTCTCTTTAATGGTTATTTTAATTTTTCTCAAGTACAATATCCTAGACACTGTCAAATGTGATTTAAATGAATCTTCCATCATTTCAATCAAAAATAGTGTTGCATAACATATCTGGAGGGAAGGGAAGTTGCTAAGTTAACCTTTCAATTAGTGTGATGTCTGACTCTTGGTAGACGCTTAAAAAATGCTTGTTGGGTCCTTACTGGTGTGGCTTAGTGACTCAGGCATCACACTGCACACAGAAAGGTCACTGGTTCAATTCCCAGTTAGGACACAGGCCTGGGTTGTGTGCCAGTTCCCTGTTTGGGTGCGTGAGAGAGGCAACTGACCTGTTTCTCTCCCTCTCTTCTCCCTCCCTTCCTCTCTCTATAAAAATAAATAAATAAATAAACATTTAAAACATTTGATAAAAGGATAAATGAATGAATGAATTAACCAGCTCATACTAACTTAGTAACAGAATTTGTCCAGCAACTTTCTAAGAGATTGATCAATACCTTCATAAAAAATGCAATAATCTTTTAGTATCATTTTTGCTTATTTTCAGCTCTATTTATTGTAAAATAAGAGGGATAGATATTTAATCTTTTTTATTATTTCAAGGCAGTAGAGTTCCTTAACAAGGTCTCTTATTAATGTTATATTATTATTAAAAATTGCCATTTTTAAAGAAATAGTATTAATGTATTGACTTTAGCCTTTTTAAATTGATGTTTCTCAAAATAAATAAATAAATAAATAAATAAAT